>BDCZ01000110.1:1816-80328 GCA_001662365.1 Chlamydomonas applanata
TAATGTGCATGGGTGCAGTGGTGGCGCATGGGGTGTGGGTGTGTGTGCTGGTGGCAGGCAGGGCGGGGCGACGTGGGCTGGGCATGCCGAGGTGTCCATGTTTGCGAGGTGCCCGCAGCTCCATGCAACAGAGATATCACATGCAAGCCGGCGCTCAAGCTCATCAACACACCTGCTTCACGTTTTTGCCAGGAGGCGTGAGCTTGGCGGAAGGCGCAGGAGGAGCCGCAGTGGCAGAGGTGATAACAACAGCGCGAGATGGCACGGGGGCAGCGTGCAGCTGCCGGGTGGGGTGCTGCGCGGGCTTGCTGAAGGTAGGCACCGCTGGCGTGCGCACAGGGCACGCCTGCCGCACGTTGCGGGCAGTCAATTGGTTCTTTGCGAGGCACTGCATCTTGTCAACTACAACAAGATCCTGCTAGGTAGATCCAGGGCCCGTTTGGCACCCGGAGCTGCTCGTCCTGGTCAATTGCAGCGCGCCATATGCAGGCCGCCAAAAGCAGTTTGGTCATCGTGTGATGTGAGCCAAACTTCCGTGGGCTGCCAGCCAGTAGCGCCGCAGCAGCGCTCCTATTTAAAATCTCATCATACAGAAGTTCAACCAGTGCTTGCACGGGCCCGAGTGTTGTCGCCTTTGAATCCCGGTTTCCAAGTACCCTTGCCCACACCACCGACTGCGTTGAGTAGCTGAAACGCAGGATGTCTAGACGGGAGCAGCGCCCGGATCGGGTGTCGCTGGTTTGCCGCAATCTGCCTTTGGATGTTAGCCAGGATGACGTCAAGCGCATGTTTGAGCGGTGGGTGCAACGGCCCGCTCTTCTATCAGCAGCACCGTGCCGCAATGTGGACTCGCCCACCGATCAGATCGACGGCATCAGACTGCAGTATAGCATCGGGCTGGACATTTCGCTTGATAGCCGTGCTGCACGCTGGGGCTGAAACCCGGGGCTCTGTGTGTCGATGTGCAGCATCAAATAAATGTGCATGCACTGCATGCGCGCGTGCCATGCGCCATGCATGCAGGTTTGGGGAGGTGCGCGACGTCTACCTGCCCAAAGACTTTTACACCGGGTGCGTGGTGCTGGTGCCACGGCTGGCTGGGGCTGAGGTGCTGATGGCCCAGGCGGGTGGGCCGACTTGAGAGGAGCAGAAGATCTGCCTGATTTGAAGGAAGGGAGATGGGAGGCCGCAAGTCCATGCGTGGCCCCAAGCTGCACATGCAACATGTCTTCATGTGGCAATGTGGTTGTCCAAGCCCTCAAAGCCACCAAGCCCAAGCTAGGCCAAGCAGTAGAGAGAGATGCAAGCTACCTAGGCTCTCAAGCTCTCAAGGGACCAGAGCACACGCGTGCACTTCCGAGCGCCTTGAGCATGGCCCCCTGCCGCCCGAGCTTGCAAGCGCATGGTCAGCCCAGAGCCCCAGAGCATGCCTGAGACCCTGAGACCCTGAGAGAAAGAGCACCAGGTGGAAAGAGGGCAAGGTCCCAGAGCCCGCTTGTGCGAGGGCGCACAGTTACAAGCCCAATTCCAAGGCCGGTTGCACGCGGTTGGTACGTGGGCATGGCGCCGTGCAGCCCCACTGCCGCAGCACCCCCTCACTCTTCCTCCCATGCGTCACATGAGTCTCACGCTGCCGCAGCACCCAATGAGTCACATGAACCACGTGAATGTCACACTGTGCCACCTCCCCTGCAGCTCAGTCGCGTGCACGTGCACCCGCCCTGGCCATGGCATGTCCCCTGCCCCTCCCCCCCTCGCGCCCTTTCACCCTCCCACCCTTCCCCAGACATACCGATCCAAACCCGGTCCCACGCACCTCCTCACTACACCTTGCACCTTTTTGTCCGTCCGCCTGGCCCTCTCTCGCCCCATCCACATGGCGTTGGGCGACCAAATGCCAGCCCAGCAAGGACCCTCCCCCTTATTAAATCCCAATCCAACCTCTTCCACTCTAATCACACAAACTGCAGGAAGCCGCGTGGTTTTGGGTTTGTGGAGTTCCGTGACAACCGTGACGCAGAGGATGCGATGTATTCGATGGACCGCACCATGGTGGGCGGCCGCGAGATCTCGGTGAGTGAGATCTGCGCTGGGGGAGATCTTGGACAGTGGGTTGGGTGAGTGGATGAAGGGGGGGGGGGTGATGGTGAGTGTGGGGTAATGACAAGACAGGGACTTAAAAAAAGAAAAAAAAGAAATGTGAGATGATGCATCTGGGGATTTGGGGAGGGGCAGGGAGGTGTGCACATCACGCCCTGCCGAGGTGCCACCCCCCCGCCCTCTGTCAGGACGGCTGCGATGTGTGTGCTGCCTGTCACCACGTGCCCTCTCAGGCCCCCTGGTGCTGCGCACCCAGGTGCTGCCGCGAACAGCCCCATGAACCTCATCATAGCCCCCGAACCGCACAACCCTGACTGACTGACTGACTAAAGCCTCCACCATGGTCCCCTGCGGCCGTAGGTGACATTCTCCAAGGAGGCGCGCAAGACGCCGCGCGAAATGCTCAAGCGCGAGGGTGCGTTGTGCTGCAGCTCGTGCTTCGGCTGCTCTGATGAGTGATGACACTGACATGGGGCAACATATGTCCTGCGCACGTGCGGCACATGGATGCTTGCGCAGCGCCGCAGCACATGGATGTGCGCGGTGCCGCAGCATGTGGGGCTTTTGCGTGCGCAGCACAGCGGTGTATGGGGGCGGTGCGCTGTGCATGCCACGGAGGCGGAGTGGCATGGGCTGGTGTGTAGGTGCCAGCATGGCCTGCCCTGTTCCATCCCGGCTCTCCCTTCCCATACACAGGGGGGCAGAGCTCGCTGACTCCGAAACCGGCTCCTCGCTGACTCCGAAACCACCCGGCAGGCCTGCAGCCCGTGCCCCCAGACCCCCTCGTTAATCCCACATGCACACCTGTGTGCCGCTGCCACACAGAGGGGGGCCGCTACGATGGTCGCCGTGACGACCGCCGCCGCGACGACCGCCGTGACGACCGTGACCGTGACCGCCGGAGGTCACGCTCACGCTCCCGTGACCGCCGCCGCTCACGGTCTGCTGACCGGGGTGCACGCCGTGGCAGCCGTGATGAGCGCCGTGGGGACCGCTCCCGCTCACGCAGCGGGGACCGCCGGCGCGGCCGCTCGCGCAGCGCGGAGAAGGCCCGCAGCCGCAGCCCCGCACGCCGTGACAGCCCAGTGCCCAATGGCTCCCCACGGTGTGTGAGGGTATGCACAGCGTGCATGCCTTATGCGCCGCAGCCCCGCAGCTCTGCAATGCGGCCCGCCACGATTGTCTGTGCGCCTGCCCGTGTAGCTCGGGCATCAACATGCTTTCTGCTGATGAGCATGCAAGCAGCTGTGCGATGCTGTGAGCGAGGCAGGGTGCTGTGGGTGGGCCGCAGCGCAGCCATATGCGGTGTCAGGACGGCTGCAGAGCTGCTGCTGCTGCTGCTACGCTGCTGCTGAATTGCTGCTGCTGCTCGTGTTGCCGATGCTTGCATGCACTATGATTGTGAAGACCCCTGTGCCCCGAGCCTGCGCCCCACACAGCTGCAAAAAGTTTCAAATCAAACTGAACGCGGTGCCCTGTGCCGACTGATGTGTGTACACCTCGACCTGCAGGGAGCGGTCGCCGGCCCCCGCGAAGGACGACTCACCCCGCCGCAGCGCCTCGCCCCGCCGCAGCGCGTCACCCCGCCGTGCCGCCTCACCGCGTGCCGCGTCGCCGCGTCGCAGCCCCTCGGCCACCCCCCGCCGCAGCGCATCTCGCAGCCCTGAGCGCGATTAGGAGTCTGCCGGTGTCTACCCACTGCCAGCCAGTGGGCTGAGATGGGCTGGAGATGGAGATTGCCAAGCAACAGGCTGTTGCTAGGGGCCCTCGCCCGAAGAGGTGGTAGCTGAACGTGGGCTCTGTGCTGCTGCTGGGCTCTGCTGAGAGGCTGCTGAGAGCGGCTGCTGAGAGGCTGCTGAGCGGCTGCGGCTGCTGCTGCTGCTGCTGCTGATCGCCAACAAGGCCGTGCAGCTGGTTGTCTGGCGGGCAGCGGGGTTGTGCACGTGCGTGCGTTTGTGCGTGTGTGCGCGCTTTGCGGGTGGTGCATGTGTGGCTTGATTGTGCGGGGATCCATTCAGTGTTTCCTGGTGGGTGCCATGCTGTGTGGAGGGTCCCGGGGGGGCTGTGCGGGCTGCTGCCAGCCACACACATCCTTGATGCACGCGAGCAGCACGCTGCTTCTGTCTGGCTCAGATGCTCAGATGCTCGGCTCAGAATGCTCAGTTGCTTCTGTACTGTGGTGCAGTAGGGATGGGGATGGAGGCAGGGGTGAGGGGTACCATGGCTTGCGTGCACACACCGAGTTCGCGGACATCGAATGGCTGATCAATAGCTCATGGCTGAACATCAGCTGGTTAGTGGTATGGCTGCGCAGCCAGGGTTTGTGGGGACCAGTTCCTGTTGGAGACGCGCGCGAGGCCCCTGTGGTCGCCTGCTTTGGACGCTCTTACTCCCAGTGTTCAGTATCCAACACCCAGAGAGCACTCAATCAGGGGTCCCAATGGGCACCACCCAGCCACACAAGCAGTACAAGGCGAAAGGGCGGTGCGCTGCAACTTGAGCCAACAGCAACGCTGTTTGCATCTCTGCCTGATTTTAATCCTGTATGCCATCCAACCTATGTCTTCGCATGCATGGTTAAGCATAAGCTTCAACCAACGTTGCTGGGCATATGATACACAACTACAACGTACAAGTCATGGCACTTGCAGCCTTATAGTTTGGTCATCCTGTCAACCTGCTGTAAATGGAGCTGGTGCTTTCGGCCTGCACTCCCACTCAAGAGCAGTCGCTACACAGACCACAGCACATAGGCCTGAGCATGTAGGGCTCCATGTGATGGGGGTCTCAGGAAGAAGACGTGCAGGAATAATAAAGGAAACAAGGAAGGAAGGATCAAGGAACGAAAGAAGGAAGGCCCCCGACCCCCTCTCACTCCCTATCACAGGAACAAAGGTTCAATGTGCCCTTGAAGGTGCCCTTCCAGAATCTGGGCATTGAACCCCGCTGGATCCACAGCTCACACAATCACGCTGCCGGTGCGCAGCTTGGCAGCCATCTTGTTGTACGACTGTACCGCCTTGTCTCCAAACGTACTGCCTGCCTCAGTAGTACTGCCTGCTGCAGCTCCAGCTTGTACATCGCTGCCCGCCTCAACCCCAGCAGCAGGCCACAGCTGCGCCCAGGGCGTGGCGGGGTGGGGCTGCAGAAATGTGATGAAAGTGTGACGGCTCACGCACTCGGCAGTACGGCCGGTGGCTACACGAACCATGTGGTCCATGGCCTGTACACGGCCACCCGTGTGCACCTGTGAAGCACGGGCGTGCAGGCGCAGAACAGCTGGTGGAAGTTTGTGGCACCTGGACATGTACTGCAGGCAGTAGTACTGCGCCTCCGTCACTGCTTGGGCACCTTCAAGGCTGTGGTGAGGTTCGTCAAGACACTTGCCCGCTGCTCCTGGTTGCATTGAGAGGCAGGCAGTGCGGTGCTGGAAGAACGCAGCAGTACCTCTCTACTACCGTGCCCCTGTACTGCTGTACTGCTGCCCGTACCTCGAGTGCGTTGCCCGCAAAGATGAGCAAGGCCTGGGGAGGGATAACTGCCTTAACCACTGTACCGCTGCCTGTACCGTCAGCCGTACCGCCCAGCTGGCGCAGGTACAGACCAGCTGCGGGGTCAGGGGCTGCCACCTCTTCCCAGCCCCTTGTGACCCCAGCCGCACAACCCTGCTCATCCCTTCCCTCACGGTCACTCAGATCACACTCTTTGGTGTACATGGGGGACGTGATGGCCGTGAGAGACCCGAGATCGGTGTGCCTGCGTGTGTGAGTTGGGGCCCAGTGGAGAAGTCACGGTGCTGCGTGTGGTCAAAACTAATTGTGTACATGAGGCCAATGCTGCGAGCATACAAAGCAAGTATTAGCAGCGCGATGCAAACACGCAAGCATCGAAGGGACACCTAATAGGGGCGTGGCAGTGCGCAAAGCGAATGCATCACATCTCGTTTAAAAGGTTTCAGAGAAACACATCGCAGTCCAGGTTCCGGCCCCTCCTGAGTGGGCAGGGTGCTGGATACAGGAAGTACAGGGCCAGGCGGGCTCACACATGTGCAATTGTTACACATGTGTACACTGCCCAGCCTAACATACGCACCAGTCCCTCCACACCAGCCCCTGTGCAGCAGCGTCCCCGTGGCCCATGCCAGGCACCGGCAGGTAGTGCACCAGCCGAGACTTGTGTGTGGGGCTGCCCATCAAGCTGCGCACCAGGGGGAAGGCCCCCACCTGCTCCACCAGCCCAGCAGTACCGCCTGTACCGCCCGCATCGCCTGTACTGCCCATACCGCCCGTACCACCTGTACTGCCTGTACCGCCTGCGCCGCTGTGGGTCGTGCTGGCCCCGCCACTGCCGTTGTTTTTGCTGTAGGTGTCGCACAGAGCCACATCCAGGGCAGCAGCCACGAGCATCCCAGCATCCACAACGGCTGACCCCAGCCGCATGAAGGCGCCCGGGAGGCCTGCTGGCTGTGCAGGCCACGTGTTGGGATGCGAAAAGAATGGCAGGCGTGTGATGTCACCTGCGTCCGACATCACAGCAGATGGCTGCGGCATGCACGGGTGGTTGTAGATGCTCTCTACAGCCACTAAGGGGCCAGTTTCTGTGCCTTCAATGGGGACGGTTACACCGCTGGGGGTTGCTGTGGGTGAGGCGCTTGCAGCTGCTGCCTTAGATGCCCCCAGCGTTTGGCCGGGTGCCTCGAAGCGGTGCCAGCCTGTGCACAGGTGATGGCCGCACTACAACAGCTGTACACAACTGGATCCCAGCGGCAGGTCGGTGAGGTACAGGCAGTACGGGCAGGTACATGCAGGTACAGACGGTGAGGATGCACACGTGGTACGCGCCTCCATTTGCAAGTTGTGCTTACTCCTCGCTCCCAGGGGACGCCAATCAAGCTCCAGCTCTCAAGCCCCAAACAGTTGGGATACTGTACTACTGGAACACTGCATATGACTGGACGTCTACCGAGGACGTCTACCCTGACGTCTACCTGTAATGATAAGCAAATTCATGTTTCTCAATGTTTAATGCCACGCACCGATGCGGAAGACCGCGGCTGTATGTACTATAATCAGTAGAATGTTTGCACTCTCTGCAGGAATGTTTGTTTTCAAAGTTTAAAAAACAAACATTGAAAAACACGCACCGATGTGGAAGACCGCTGCCCGATCCTCGGCCTCCGCCTTGACGCTGCGTGGCACCTGTGCAAGGTCTGCGGACAGGCCCAGCAGCTCCGCCCTGCCCCATGCAGCACACACGCAGCAGCACCGGCCCCATGTTAGTCACACTGTAAGGTCTATCTGTAACAGTACCGAGGTTGCAGTAGGGACGTTGCAGCCGCAGAATGCACAGCGGTGCGCACAGCAACACGAGGAATCGCAGCAGTAGACGTTGACGCCAGTTACAACAACGCAGCTCCTTTGCAAAGACTGAATGCACATCAATGTTGATATCGTGTCTATCAGCCTGTTGTAACCATGATGGCAAGGGGCTGTGCGGCTATAAGGGCTGTATATGGTATGGGGCCTTAGCATATATACCATCGGCATGCCAGCCAGCCAAACAACTTGAGCTGCTGTCACAAGCTCTCAAGCCTGTGCCACAACTGTCACAGCTATACGCAAGCCAGCAACCAGCAGGCAAAGGGCTGGAAGCTGGGGGTGCGCGCGCGTGGTTTGATGCCCCACACCTGTTTTCTTCCAGCCCGGGTACGTCCACCAGCAGCAGTGCCCCATGCTCCTGCAGCGCTCACACACGCTCACACACGCCCGCTTCCCCTTCTGGTGCTGCTACTCCTGTGGGCGCTGTTGGCACCTGCGCTGGTGCTGGCGCTGGTGTGGGCGCTACTGCTGCCTCTGCTGGAGGCTGGCCAGTGCTGGCGCTGCCGGCCCAGTTGTTGCCCCAAAACTCTCTGCCCCCTCGCCCCCTTGCCAGAGCTGCACCAGGGGGGCACTGCAGGCCCAGCCCTGCCTTCTGGAGCAGTGGACCCAGCACACCCAGCAGCTCTGTGTAAGAAACCCGAGGTAGGACTGCTGCCTGGGGCTGCAGGCTGCTTGTGGTAGGCGCAGAGGTCTGGAGGCAGGTCTGGGTGCTGCCCCTGCCATTTCCTGAGTTTGTTTCGCCCGCATGCGCGCGAGCAACATGTGAGGGGGGCCGCCAGAAACCGCCCCTGCTGCCTGGGGTCAAGCTGAGACCTGTGGAGGGTGCCGGAGAGGCCAGCATGCTGCTGCCAGTCGCTCGTGTGCCAAACCTGCTGGTGGAGAGGGGGCCGGAGTTGTTGCGCTCGATGCGTTGTGCCCGAGGCACGTTGTTGGTGTGGTGCGTAAAGCCACACTCGTGGTGTAGCACGGCTCTCCGCCTCCAGCTCACCTGCAAATTTGTTCTTGCCTGCAGATTCCAGCTGCAGGTCTGGGTCTGGTGCTGTGGTTGGGTGCTGATGCACCTTGCTAGTGGCCCCTCACACTGGTGTGCTGTTTCACGGTGGTGCACTGCTGCTGCTTAGCTGCATGCGGGCCCCATCACAAACGGGACTTGCACGCTGAGATGCTCATCCCAGGGGTCACAGACACTGCAGCAGCTTGCTGCCGTAGCACATCGTGCGCCGTCTGCACGCAGAGCTTGCGCAGCCTTGGCTACTGCGCAGTGCTTGCACAACCTACTACGCTCCGAGGGTGTGTTGTGGGGTGTGCCAACGCCGCACCCCGAGCATGGTGCATGGAAACATCTACGCAAGGTTTCCACGAGCGAGGATCTTCACAAGCTGCTTGCTTCCCACCCACGGTACATGGACATCCATGCATTCTGAAGCCATATACCAAAGCCCTGGCCAACTACACTGCCCACACATGCCAGCCAGCCAGCCAGCCAGCCAGCAAGCACTGGCACTCGTGCATCGGCATGTGGGCTGCGTGCTACCACAAGGTATGCTCGAGGCAGTGGTGGCATGGATCCTCAGCACCTGCGTGTGTTCTGTGCTGCTGGCATTGTTTCTAATGTACACGTTTGTGATCGGCCCTGCATGGCAGGTGTATCACGGGAACATCAACACCAACAACCACCTGGAGTCAATGCAAAGGGCTCTGAAAAGCAAGTGGCTGCAGCCAAGGGCTGACAGGCGTCTGGACTCGTTGATGCGTGCATACCAAGATGACATCGTGCCATACTATGCCAAGCGATGTGAGCAGGACAACCAAGACTCAGCTGCGTGAGATAAATGCAAATATAGTATGCAATCAAATAACACCAGAAGTATCAACTCATAAATATTATAAATAAAACGATATTTAAATAATATTTTTAAATTCAGACATTTAATTAGTTGTTATGCAGAAGCAATTAATTAGTCATGTCTCACCAACTTGCGCACAGGGATGCGCTGAAGACGCGGCCACAGCCCCTGCCAGCTCACCTGGCAGGCACACCCCTCACCATCCGCCGGCACTTGACAAAGAGGCATGAAGATGGTACCGCCATCGCCCAGCAACCATCAGCAGTCATTCAGCACGGCACAGTCCACCGCTGGACGGTCAGCAAATCAGTTGCTGCCCTGGAGTTTGAGTACAACCAAGAGCGCAGGCATGGTACAGCAGCAGGATTCCAGTCATGGCGGGGGTGGGCGCAGCAGCAGCCAGCCACGTCTCGTGTGCACGTGGTGGACCTGCGCCCACATGTGCAGCAGGGCTTTTGCACATGCTGGGACCACCAGCAGACCAAGCTACCCTGCAAGCACGTCTTTGCGTGCATGCACCAGGCGCAGCTGCAGTGGGACACTCTGCCTGTCACACTCAGGCAGCATCCTCGGCTGAACATCCCGTGAGTGGGCAGACAGATCAGCTGCAGGTCTATCGCCTGCCACAGCAGCTGCCCCTTCACCAGCACAACGGCAGTGACGGCAGGTGGCGGTGCATCGAATCAGGTGCAGTGGTTAAGTGCTGCATCACTTTAAGTGATGCAGCAGTGCTGCATCACTTAAAGGGTTGGCCAGAACCGTATCAGCGTATATACGTAGACGTAGATACGTATGTATATACGTATGTATTCGGACGCTGCTTGGGCGTATCCGTATGCGTATACCGTAGATCACACGCACTTCACACACTTCATGCAAGCATGGCCGCTGGGCCGCACGCCCAGTCAGCAAAATGACTAGCGAGGGCGGCTCTGGGACCATAGGTCCCGTCCTTGACAATGCCGACGAACAAGCTGAAGTCGAAATGGTCGGGGGGCCCTTGGAGCAGATCGGGCCTAATGGCCGCAGGGGTACGCCCAAGGCGATGTTTGAGCTGCTGTCCACTATGAAGAGGAACGGGGCAGCCTGGTGACGACAGCTGGAGGTGGTGCTGCTCCATGACAGCAAAGCGGGTGAAGAGAGGGGAGAGAGGGGAGAGTTCTTGGGGGAAGAGGGGAGAGTTCTTGGGGAGAGAGGGGAGAGTTCTTGGGGAGAGAGGGGAGAGTTCTTGGGAAGCAAACAGCAGGGCGTCGGGTGGGTGGGATGGTGTGGATCAGGGATACAACGCAGGTGTAATGCATGACGCACGCACAACGCATGCCACCGCATGCGCCATGCTAGCAGCCGCCTTGCCTTGCATCGCTGCATCTACGCTTTATACGCATATACGCATACTCTACGTATATACGCAGTATATACACAGGTATATACATAGCTGAGAATTCCCAGATACCGTTTCGGCCAACCCTACTTAGTAAGTGATTCAGTTACGCCCAGTGCAAAATGGTCATGATGGCTACACGCAATCAGCACTGCCTCCTGGTCACCTGGGCACCTTGGGGCTCTGCCATCCAGCTGGTTGAGCGTGCTGAAACATGGTGCAGCAGCATGCTGGCTGTGCTGTGACTATCCCGGCAGGGCTGCTGCCAATGGGAGTGCCCATGTTCACTGCCGTTCGTGGATGGAAGGAGCTGATGGAGATAACAATGAAGGGTTGCGCGTGCATTCGAAGTGAGCGTGCACTTATGGTCTCAAGTGCACGTGGACCTGACACCAGCCCGTGGGCGGTGTAAGGCTGAATACGGCTATCATGTCTCAATTCAAACATTTAGTGCCTAAATTACAGTTGATCGCGGTGTGGTTCGATGAGACCCTGAGAATATGTGAGACTGGTCAACTTTCTCATGCGGGCGTATTCCGACAAACCAAAACGACAGACGTGCTTCTGTGATATTCCTAACACATTCTGCCACGTAACCCCACTGTGGCAGGGACTGGCACCAGGCGCCAGTAAAAAAACCGGGCCAAATAAACCGTAGTAACTGCATGCACAGTTTCACCCCATCCGACTTTGGTGTCGCTACTTGAGCAATAATGGCCGAGAAACCCGCTCAGAGGCCAGGGCTGTTCAAACGGGCTGCAAGTGCAGCCAAGGCAGGCGTAAACGCAGTTGCAGCTGCTGTGGCTGCCAAGGGAGGGGCTGTGATGGCCCTGCATGGCCTGGGCTTCACCAAGGCAGGAGTGGCGGCTAAGAGTGTTGCTGCTGCTTGGCAGGCAGGCATCGCAGCCAACGGGGTGGGGGTGATGGCAGGTGGGTGGGTTGCCATGCATGTGCTTATCTTCATGTGCTGGACCAGTGCGCGCTCATTCAAGACATGGCATGGCTGCTGCTTGCTGTTGCTCATGCTGCAGGCAGCCCTTTTGCTGTTGCACAGTCCGTGGGCGCAACTGCAGCGGTGGTCGGCCCCATTGGTGCTGCGCTGATGGGCACCGCTGTGGCCATCAATGTGGGGCCAGTTGTGTACAGAGCATGCAAGCGCTACTTCTATGATGACAAGCCCGCGGGAGCAGAGGATGATGGCATCATAGTCACGCACCCTGATGCGGATGAAGCAATTGAGGAATGCAGTGATGCTGGCGTGATGACTGCGCCAGGCTGCAGTGTGCCAAACTAATGATGGGTATAAGTATGCGTGTAAACACCTAGGGCCCGTCTCCTCTGATTGGCTTGGAGCCTGTGTGGTTGTGAACATTTTGTGCAATGTACAGGTATGAACGCATCATGCCAGCAAGCAAGCCAAAGCCGTCACACACCAGTGCTCGCAAAGGTACCGGTGTGCCAAAGCGGCACCCCGAGCATGGTGCATGGAAACATCCATGCAAGGTTTCCAAGAGCGAGGATCTTCACAAGCTGCTTGCTTCCCACCCACGGCACATGGACATCCATGCATTCTGAAGCCATATACCAAAGCCCTGGCCAACCACGCTGCCCACACATGTGCCTATGTCGTTGGTTACATCGTACGCCCAGCATGGCGGTTGGCTTGTATACCGCCATGTGGTTATGTGGGGTAGTGCAAGCATGCCTGAAGCAGAGGTGCTCAAAGTGCACTCAAGTCCTGCCATTCGCTGAAGCGTCATCCCCCTTACAAGCCCCATTGCCTCAACTGCCTGCCGCCCCCCTCGCACGAACTGCACTCCTGTACCTCTCGCCGTGCTAGGCCCTCTACCATCACCAGAGCTGCACTGTCACACGGTTAGAAGAGCCGCACACGGCCCATCAAACGCGCTGCGCGAACGCGCGCTTCACCTCCCCCCGCAGAGCTGCAAGCCACCCCGCCTCTGCAGCCACCTTGCTGCCATCCAGCTTGCGCACGAGCTCGGCTAGCTCAGTCAGGCCCAGGCCGCACGCGTGATGCAGCACGCGCGCCGCCACGGCCGGTCCTGCATGTGGGGCACGCGTGGGAGCGCATGGGAGTGCATGGTGAGCTTGGTGGCGGTGTGAACCATAGCTCATGGAACCATGCGGATGGTGGGACCCTGCAGCTCAGCATGCCGCATGAGTTGACCTAAGCATGGGCTGAATCAAACTAAGACACAGAAGCAGGATAGCGCAGGCATGGCTGGGTGCAGCTGCACGGATGCTTGTGTTCTTGTGTATGAACAGCATGGGTGGGGGGTTCAGGGTGGAGTGTGCGTGTGTGAAAAGGTGATGGAAGCACGTGTACAGAAGTGTTGATGAAGTGGTCAGCACATGCAAATGCACGCAGATGGAAACACCAGCCAGCCAGCCAGCCAGTCAGTCAGTCACACACCTGGGTCCAGCCCCAGGTACGCCGCGGCTGTCAGGATGCTGGCGAGCTCGCTTGCACGCATGGCTGTCAGACTGGCAGTGACGTGGTCAAAGTAGGCCGTGGCCCAAGCAGGCCCCGGCGTCAGCTTAAGCACGGCCAGGCACACCATCAGTGTTGTGCAGTGACTGGGGCTCAGGGCATGCATGTGCACAGCCAATGTGTCCAGCAGCCGTGCGCGATCCGCCTTGGCTTGCAGAGGCACCTTCAGCTCAGCACATACGTACAGCAGGTCAACTGCCTGCTGTACTGCCCCACTGTAGTCCTGTACGCTACTGCTGGCCATGGCCTGCTGACTGGGGTTGCCATACGTATGGGGCATGCCACGTGCAGCGCTGTCCTTTACCGCCGCCACTGCTGCTGGCACACGCGCACTCCCCCCCAACGCTGCCCCACTGCCCTGTGCTGTGACACCAGCCCCTCCCACGCCCGCACCCACACGCACTCCAGCCGCCGCAGTATAGCTCCCCTGTGCTGCACTGCTGCCAACAGCTGCGCCGCCCCCAGCGCTTGACAGCGGCCCCAGCCCCCGCACCAGCTGAAGCACCACCACGCCACGCGCCCACCGCACATGGCGTTCCATAGCTGGGTCTCCCCGACACTTGGCCACCAGGTAGGCCACACGCAGCGCCTGGCTGGGGGTCAGCTCTGCGCCCTCCCTCCAAGCGGGCTGTGTCGCCTGGGACCCAGACGCGCCCCTCGACCCCTGCGCACCCCCTCCTAGTGTTGGCTCACCCCCAGCATCGGTACCGCCCGTACCGCTGGCAGCGCCCGTACCGCTGGCAGCGCCCGTACCGCTGCCGCTACTGCCTCCTGCCACGCGCACGGCGCTGCTGCCTGTGCTGGGGGGCTCCACAGCGGTCACGGAGGTGCTGCTGCTGTTGAGCGCGCGCTGAGCAGTTGCAGGTGCCTCACCTGTCGCAAGCGGGGCGATCGGCACCTGCCCTGAAGCGCCCGCCACGCTCGCCCCCGCGCCACGCAGCGCGCGAAGCCCACTGCCTGTGAGCTGCGGCACCGCCACCAGCAGGCCAGGCTTGCGCAGCTGTACACGCACACCCCGCGCGGACCCACCCCCACCGCCACCCCCGCCACCTCCTTGAGCTGCCATGAGTGCTGAAGCTCCAGGGCCACCACCGCTGCTGTACCACTTGTCACCTGTACTGCCATCAAACCGGCCACCGGCTGCTGCCTTGGCAGCTTGCCGTGCCTTGAGTGCCTGCTCCCTGAACCACCTGCCCTTCCGTGTTTGCTTGGCCTTGACCTTGCCCGCCCCAACAGGCAGGGGCAGTCCCCGGACCAGACTCATGACATCATGCAGCCATGCGCGGGGCGGTATCACATTGATGCGAGCCATCGCATGGCCAACCTCCACCACGTCCTTTATGCTGCTCACTCCCAGGGCACGGTGGCTGTAGTGAAAGAACTTGCGCGCCCAGGGGCTTGGGGGCACGTAGCGTAGCCTGCAAAGTGGCGCGTGTATGTTATAATAGCGTGAGGGTGCGTCCCCAAGGCAGTGAACTGCCAGGCCCCCCTCCACCCCCCACGCCCACCCCCATCCCCACCCCCACCTCCACCCCCTGCGCATGAACATGGGCATGACATGGACGAAATGAGCATGCCGTGCATGCACCCAGCCCAGCTGCAGGCACCTACCTGGCGAGTGTCCCTGCCAGCTGTGCCAGCGCGCGCGGGCTCATCCCTGACAGCTTGCTGCCACTGCGCTGCATGAACTGCTGCAGGAACGCGGGGGGGGGCGCACAGCCGAGGTCCGCCAAGGAACACAGCAGCGTGGCTAAGTCGTTGGGGGTCAGCCAATCCAGCCGAGGCTGTAGGTTGGAGATAATATCGTACAGGACTTGGAGGTCTGGGGTGTGGCGCAGGCCTGCGAGCCCTGCGAGCAGGAGCACGCTTGAGCGATGGGCTCCTAGCTCAGTGCTGTGGGCCATACAGGCGGCGTCCAGAGACGTGAGCCAGGCTGCATCGGGTTTGTGGCGCAATGCCCCCAGGCCCCACACCATCTTGGCGAGGCAGTTGCCTGGAAAGGATGGCAGGGTGCTGCGTGTGCCCTCCAGCAGCGCATCCAGCTGTTTGCTGGGCCCCAGGGAAGGGGAGCACAGGCCCAGCGCGAACACGACGTGGGCGGCTTCTGTGGGATAAGGGTCTCGGAGCCATGGCTGTGCCTTGCGGAGCAGCTGCTGCATGAGGCGGTGCATGAGCGGGCTGTCTGGGTGGATGCCGGCTGTGGCACGCCGGCTTAAAGAAGGATGTGGGCGTGGTGATATGCGGCCTGTCCTCTGCCGCGCTGGTGGCTTGGCTGTGCTGCCAACTGCGCTGCCACTGGCGCTGGTAGGGGGTGCCGTCGAAGCTCCTTGGGCTGGCATGGCTATCGTGGGTGGCCTCATCCGGGGGGGCAAGTGCTCCGGTGGTGCAGGCAGATTACACCGCTGTGCTGGTACTGGCTTAAACTGCTTGTTGAAACGCCGCTGCTGCAGCCGGCTCATGCGCGACAGCAGCTTGCCGGCGCGCACAAACATGGCATGCACATGCGCACGCTCCATGTGCGCCCCATGCCGCTCCATGATGGTGACGAGCTTCGCCACAGAAGTCGAACCACGAATTGCAAGCTCTACATCAGTGGGGGCGGATGTCGAGGCGCTGCTGTGCGAGCTGCGCCTGCTGTCATCGACCAATTGACCATCAACCAGGGTTTGCTGCTTCGGCTTCAGATTGACCTTGTTGCGCCATTCAGGTACATTCAAGTTGACATTGTTGCCAGTAATAGTTGGAGCCTGTACACCACCCCCCGGCAAGGACGAACATTTGATCGGCATGAACAGCCTCATATTTGAGGCACTTTCTCTGCCTCTTCTCGAGGTCAACTCACATGAAAGCCTAACGGCTCACACCCCGCCAGGTCACCATCTCTAAAGTAATATGCGGTACAGCTGGCCGTACACTGACCAGGTTCTGGAACAAGTTGGTTGCAACTGACAACCCCCTTCTTGCCTCGGTGGTCCATGCAGACCTCCAACTGAGCGCCACCCGGCCCAAGTGCTGGTCGGGAGAGCTCAAAACAGCACTCAGAGAATTTCAAAGGGAAGGGGCAGCGCAAGCGGTATCAGCACACAGCAAGCTTGAGATTGGGGTTCTCACGGGAAGGTGGCAAGAGTGGTATAAGGCACAGCTGAATGAGGCAAACAGTGATCCCAGGCTTGCAACGGAAGGGGAGGCCACTAAGCTATGCACATATAATGCATACTTTAAACAACATGATATGGGCACATGGTGGCAACTACCTGACTATCTGAGAGCTGGCATGACTCTAAGGGAGGAAGAGGTTCGCAGCATGGCACATTCTAGATTGAGTGGCCATAACCTAATGGTTGAACGGGGCAGGTGGAATGGTACCCCCAGGGCTGAACGTACGTGCGTGAGGTGTGAACGGTGGGGCTTTGAGGCTGAGCTAGACGATGAAATACGCATGGTGTTTGATTGTGCTGCTACTGCTGATGCTAGACGTAAGTTTGCTTCGCTACTGGAAGGGATTGAGCCTGGGAACCTGATACTCTGATGTCGTGCGGCAGGAATAAGAGACTGGCTAAATTTATCTGCCAATGTATTTCAACTGTTGACAGGTACTATGAAGATGAACAAGGCGAGGCAGACCATGCCTTGCATGCCGAGCAGGCCTTGACTGGCGCTGAAGGCTAATGTTAGTAATGTAACAACAACAACAACATGGGCTGCACAGAGCTGCATAAAATGAGGGCTTCTCAGTGCAATCAAATCATTACAGGTCGCTGGCATGATCGCCATGAAATGGAGAAGAGCGCGCACGCGTTGCCCTTGAATATCAAGGCGCCTGACCATAAATCCGAAATGGCTGCTTGCTTTGGCATTGGAATCTCACGAGCACAAAAACCAACAACGGTACAGTTGACCAAAACCATTGTGTTGCAATAGTACAGCTGGGTATGCTGAACGCTGCTCACCGCCACGTGCCACAACAGTGCACCAAATCGTGCCAAAATAGGGCCCAGTGCGCGGTCACGTACTTGGTGATGACGTAATGAACCAAACTGTTAATGCCACTTCAGCAACCTAAGAATACACACCCAGCCCTTCATGGCCCTTCACATACAAAGATCGAATCCGGTTCAAGTACGCCATACGCTGCCTGGAAGTCAGGCAGCCAGTACAAGGACGAGGCAATGCAAGACCATTTGATCACAGGCATCAGGGGCCCGTGCGATGTCCGATGCACGACCCAGGATGCTGCTGCCCGGCCGTGTGGCTGGAGGCCCAATCAAGACAGCGGCCATTCCAGCACATCAAGGTCTGTGGTCAGGCGTGTGTCACGTGCAGGCGCAGCACCAGCATCAGACCCTTCCAGCTGCTGTGGCTGCCCTGCACCAGCCACTGGTGGACAACTGTACTGCACCCCTGAGGGTCCTCCCTGCTGCCAGTAACCAGCATGCCGGGGCTGCTGCACTGGGGCGATACTGGGCTGCTGCTGCTGAGCTGGCTGCTGCTGCTGAGCTGGCTGCTGCGGATGACTCGAAGTCCCATACGAAGCTGGCTGGTGATGGTTGTGGTGCTGCTGCGCAGCATGGTGTGTGACGTGCACCGGCATGATGTTGCCATACACCCCCGGCTGCTGTTGCTGCTGCTGCTGCTGTTGCTGCTGCATTCCCGGTTGCCCCCGGTGCGAGTATGACCCCTGTGGCCCTCCTGGGCCCATCACGCCGCGTGGGCCCACTTGCATATGGTTGGCTGCGGCTTGTCGAGGCCACTCAGAGTGGGGCCCCTGTGGCTGTGGCTGCGCTGCATGCTGATGCAGGTGTATCCGTGAGCGCTGCAGCTGCTGATATCCATCGTGGCTTGAGCTCGCATGCAGCTGTGGATGCTGCTGGGGCTGCTGCTGGGGCTGCTGCTGTGTTGGCTGGTGGTCAGACACAAAGCGAAGCCCACTCATAACAGTGCTGGCGCCCTCTGCGAGCAGCCGGCGAATGGCGGGCCCAGTGATAGGGGCGACCGCCAGCAGGCCATACCTGCAGAAGCAGCGAGGAGGCCGGGGGGTGGGGGTGGGGGTGTGAGACTGGCATCCGCACTGTGTATACCTGCAGCACTCTGCTGTCGGCATGAACCAACACAGGCATGGCCAGACATGGCCATATGCCTGGGTAGTCGGATGCGTTTGAGGAGGTACCAGACACCAGTTGTGTGCACCAGCAGCGCAGACCACAGCTATCCTGGTACACTCACGGTAGCAGCGCAAGTGGTCCAATATTGATAGCCCATCTGTGTAGGTTGGGGCAGAAGTACGGGTGGCACAGCAGTACGGGTGGCACATGTGGGTGCGTGTCGTGACCACGGATAACCACAGCTTTGACAGGTGCAACTCGGTTTGGAAAGCTGGCCACAAGCAGACATGCACGCATCCACAACGATAGCCACCACACACACCTGAGGCTCAGCAGCGCAACACTCATGCAGGCCAGCAGCGCTATCTGCGCACCGGCGCATGGGGTGTCGTGGAACAGTCGGCATGCGGAAGCTGGCCATGTCACAGAGCATGGCAAACTTGTGCATAAAACGTGGCTTGGCTACCAGATGCAGTCTCGTGTGCCGTTCGAGCGCACCTGGCTGCTCTCGTGCCCCTCGTCCTCCTGAGCCTTCGGAGTCTGCTGATGTGGTGATGGGCTGCGGCCCCTGAATTGGGCGGCATCAAGGGCCTCAGCTTCCGACACGGTGTGCCGCGCCACGTAGCATAGAAGCTTGTGCCGCAAGGGCCTCCCCAGTTGGCATACTGCGCCCGTCAGGGGCCTGGCTTTATGTGGCGCAGGCAGGCAAGGCACAGAAGAAATGCTGGTAAAGGAAAGGAGCATGGCGCGACAGTTCAATAAAGCAAGCTTGTCATCAGTACTGTACTTAGCACCAGTGCTATTGATTGGCTTTCAACTGCGTCTTCGTCGCAGATTGTAGGTGGGTTTCGTTTGCTGATTTTGGTGCACCCGCTTTTTCACTCCCCCCTCTCACATGACCCTGCCACCTGATCGGTCGATTCCAAGAGAGAGCAGGCACCCCTGCAGCGGCTGCAAAAGCTATGGCTACAAGGTGCTGTGGCCGAGTCTGGGTACACCAGGCCCTTGCTTGCTTCTGTGGCATTATGGCAGCTGACCTTCCAGATCCTGATGCACCCGACTTCAGCCCCCCACAATTGCGAGCTTGCGCTGCAGCGCTGCGCCTGTTGCGGCTGCAAGTAATGTTGTTTTTACAGTGTTCTGCTGCAAAAAAGCGACATGTCGATGGCTCCATGCTGAGATGCCCATCACATTCCCCCCCGCCGCCCATCCACCCACCGCAACTGCAATGGCATCACAGCCGGAGCTCTATCAGAAGGGTACCACTCTCCCACATGGCAAAGAATACAAACAATGCTCTCAATCCTTGTAGCAGCGCCCCGGGCCTGTACCTAGCAGCACACTGAGTGTGCAGCGCTTCCCGGCTGTGCAGTACCCACCGCTGTTGCGGCCCACTGCTGGGTGCTGCTGTGCTGGGGCAACAAAATCGCACAGACCAACCGCCTAGCTAGCCCGCTGCCGTTTGCCGCTGATCCCACTGCATGTGTGCGGCCGGGTGTGGCTTGGGTGCCCCTTTTGGCTCCTGACTCCACAGGATACTCAGACACCGTTCAGGCGGATGCCCCCCACAGAAAAGACAAAGTAGCACGTTGCCAACATCAAGCTAATGATGAGCGTGAAGCTCAGGACAATGACCTGTGGTGCATTATGGTGGCATCATGGCATTAGAAGATGGACATAGTGGAGTCTCTCATGCAAGGCCCAGTCAGTGCAGCGGGCACGAGCCCTGACGCATGGTACCAGCACCATCCTGTGTGTGATCCACAGCTGTGCATGTTAGTGTGTGCGTCATCGTGGCCCGGCCAGCACATTCAGGCATGTGCCTGAGTCGCAGGGTGCTGTAGGCAGCATGCATCTGCATGTGCGCCGATGGCGTCGCCCGCATCGCATGCGGGCGCTGCTGCCCGCATCCCCCGCATGCGCATTGGACTCACCACTTGTGTCATGGTGATGCTCTCAAACAGGTTGAAGCCCTTCTCCTTGGTTATGGGATCAGGCGACATGTCTGGCCTGAGCCCAACTGGCTCCATTGTGGACCGGAAGGGCTTAGGTGCTGCCGCACCACTGCTGCCAAAAGGGGAGCTCACAGGGGCTGTGCCAAAGGGGTTCTCGGTGCTAATCCCGCTCTTGAATGGGTTAGGAGACGCAGCTGCAAAGGTCAATGAGAGCAAGTGCAGGTTGGTTGTTTCTTTATTCATGCACATGCACGTCGCCGCATTGCATTCACCCAAAACACCATTAACACCGCAATTACTTACGCTTGCTGGTGCTGGCAGACTCCAACCCGGTCGAATCGCCAAACTCGGTGGTATACTTGTCCAGGATATCATCGTTGTTCCCCAGGAACTCTTTGCGGTCACGGCTGATCAAACGCTTAACCTGAGCAGCGTTCTCGTTGAACGGCTCCAGGCGAGGGCCTGTGCACACCCATGAGGCGACAACCTTGCTGAATATGGGGGGTAGCAGAACATTGCCCCGGCTATGAACAAACGCGGCACTCACTGGAGCGCATGGCCACACGCGAGCGTGGCTTGGCCAGACCCATGGACGCCTTCCGTGCCAGAGACATCTGTGCTGCCATGATGGGCATGCGGCTGCGGCTTCAGATCCAGAATCCGTGCAGGCTATACGACTCTTCCCGAACTGTGACACCCACCAACTGTGACTGGAGTGAATGGGTCCTGACCGCTTGCTGTTGCTGAGGACCACATGACTTTTACAAGCTGCTGGTACGGGTCCATTAACGTGCCAAGCGTATGTGGCACAGCCCTACGCTGCGCCGTTGCCGTCCATACCCTGGCGAAGCCTGCCTACTGTTGCGTTCACGCCATGGAATGCTATGGTGATCTGCCCTGTGTGCTCACGCCTTGCGCACCAGCCGCAGGTCAGCTGCACTCAGCACACACGACGCGTTGACCTGCGGAATGCACCGAAAGACGCACACAGAGTCACACCAGGGCTGTGCGGCACAGGAAAAGCAGCCGACTGCAGGCATTGGATCCGTCATTAAACCCACATGCTGCCCGCAGCTGATACCCTGGTCCCCAGTTCCCAGCGACCAGTTGAGCTCATCGTGCACACCGCACCTTGTTCCCATCAAGCTTAACACCCTCGTCCTGAAGCATGCGCGCCTTTTGCTTGACCTGCTCGTTGTCATCTCCCTGTGAGCATGCAGGGTTGCGGGCACATGGAACAGTTCAACTGCTGTATGATCACCGCTGCACAGGTGTCCAATGTGTGTGCATCGTCTAGGATCTTGTGGCAACAATGGCATGCCGCTCCTGCTGTGTGATAAAACTGACCTGTTGCAAACCACATGCAGTGCGCCACAGCCCACACAACAGCAGCTGGCATGCCATGAGAAGGCCTGACTCACCCAGCACCCACGAAAGCCACCCAGGCGATGGTCTGCAGAGATGACACGGTGGCACGGCACGACTGGGGCGAATGGGTTGCGCCTCATGCCCTGCCCCACTGCACGAGCACTGCTATTCAGCACCTCTGCCATCGCCCCATATGTGCTGACCTTGCCCTTGGGGATGGCCTTGCACAGCTGCAGGGGCATGGGATTGGTGCACCAAGCAAGACGTCAGGATCACACTGTGCTGGTATCTCATGGAACTTAAAGTCGCATCCCATGCGCCGATGCGCCCGTGCATGCACGAACGTATGCATGCAGGTTCATGCAACTCTCCGAACAGCCCATACGCAGCTGATGCGTCGTGGCACTGCAGTCGATGTGCGTCAACGCACGTTGCTGTAATGCCATAAAGCATGATGGGGTCATGACAATGCCTGTGTTGAATTCAAGTCGTCAGAGGCAGCATCTCGCACCTCGTAAAGCCTTGCCTCAAAGTCCGTGGGCGCCCGGTTCTTTTTTACTGCACGCATCTTGATTTTAATGCTTGCTGGGGGCCTCCTTGCCCACGTCCGACTTGACGCGCTCGTAGATGCTAGGGCGGTTGTACCACCAGACAGAGATCAGGGAGCCAGCAGCAATGCCGCACACGAGCCCAAAGTTGTAGCTGGGAGAAAAGACAGGCATATTGACGCAGCTAAAACAATGGTGCGGTGTATATGCCTGCGCTCTGCCCCTGACCACTGCAGGCACGGGAAACGGGTCATCACAGGGCAGGTGTGATAAATGCGGGTTCATGTTTGCGCACTGGCGCATCAGGCATGCAGGCTAGACTGGGCCCCAGGTGGGGCCACGCTGCAAGGACACATGCGTGAGTACATCATTTGCATCAGGCGCTGCAGAGTCGGTGACTTGCGAGGTGGTGGCATGCGCGTCCCGCTGCAGCCTTGTCCGTGCCCAGTGCCTGATGTGGGATGGCTTGGTTGCTGCTATGGTTGGCGCTGCATGGAATTCTCAAATGGCCATCATATTACAAGGGCGCTGTTTGCGGCGCCGAACACATGAACAAAGAATTCTGGTGCAGCTTGAACCCTGCTGGGCTTGTTGAGTGCATGACTAACACTGTAAAACAACAAGACACAAAGAATTAAACGGCATGCAGTCGACACGGACGTTGCTGCCATGCAAACCAGTTGTGCTCAGCTCTGCTCACCCAGTCGGCTGCGTTTAGCTTCTGTGCTGCTGGCATGCTTTGCCTCGCGGTCAGCACGGCCAGGAGCTGTGGCTCGCTGGCTAAACGACTCCCTCATGCAGACTGCAGGCAATGAGCCACAGCGCTACGCCCCCTCACAAACATGTCCAGTCGCATGGTGCGCGCCCTGACAAGCAGACCGCACGTCACAATGCCCGCTGCTCCTGCATGCATGCGCAGCAAGAGGTCCCTGCTCAGATGAACATGTCATCATTGTGTGATTAGTTGCTTGTACATGCAGACAGGGCATCTGTTCATGCTTCGCAAAATGCTCCCATCAACACAAGTACGTGCTGCAGCGCATCAGCACACATGTGCGCATGTGTGCACATCATGCACGATTTGTGCAAATGCATGCACACCTGCTGCCGGCACATGCTGCAGCTGTGCATGTTGGAACAAGGTGCAAGTGAGCGGGTGCAGAGAATGTTGCCCCCACGCCTATGATGTGGGCCTGAACTCTGACACCCTCTGGCCACTTTACATTCCATCGTCCACGCTTACCGATTATTTCAAGGCAACCTTCGCCTGCCGGGCACGCTCCACCTCCTCCTGTTTACGGATCTCGTCGGCAATCTGCTCGTAAACGTTTGGCCGAGTGTAAAGCATCCAAGTGTATGTGCCAACCGGAATGGACGCAATAAGGCAGCCCAGAGCCCAGGGTGGGAGCCTCATGCTGGTTATGAATCAGGAAGTTGAGCCGGAAACAAACACAAATGCCGCGATTATAAACCACTTAACCCCCAGGCAAGCCATTGCCCATCACACCTGGGTGGGCCACTCATCTGCCGCGCTTCACGGTCCATGGCTCAATGCCACTCCTCGCTTTGCCACTGCAAGCAGCAAGCACGTCCCAGACACAGGCAGTAGTGGCTGCAGTCACCGCACTCGCACGATGTGCTGATGGCGAATTTGTGGATGTGCGTGGGTGGCATCAACAGCATTGCCACACCATCCGCACGCATCGCATGGAAGCTGCACTCGGCCTGCAGTGTTATGCAGTTGGAGTGTGCCGGCAGCCCGGCAATCGCGTTGACCCCTCAACCCCTGCAAGCAAGTCCGTCGTGACCAGCAACCAGTGGTCAAACACTGCCCCCCCGGCCCCCTGCTCCCTCCAGTCCCTTTGTGGCCAATGCGTGGTCAAGTTTGTAGGGTTGTGCCGGGCCGCTCACCATGGCCAAGGCCTGCGTCCCGGGCCCCTCCAGCTGGGCTATCCTCATGTTCCTGACGCTCAACCCCTACCTGGCCCACCTGCCTGTGCGGCTGCCCTGGCCGCAGGCCAGTAGTGCCCCCTGTGTGCTGCCCGTGCGCCCGCCTTTTGTCCAGCTGCCGCGTGCTAGGGTGTCCCATATCCTGGGTGCGTGCAAGCCAGCCTTTGACGCGGCGTACAGTTCCCCTCCACTCTCACGCCCTCCTCACTCTTTTTGACGCGCTGCAACATGCCCCCCTTGGTGATACTTGCGTGGTGCCGGGTGGATGCCACCGCTGGTGACTCTCCACCTCCTGTGGCACACTCTACCCGCATTCCCACCTGGCTCATGCCCGACGTTGTCATTCAAGCGGCTTACACAGCCAAGCGGGCGTCTTTCATGCATGCTTCCCGTCCTCGCGCCCCACTGCCAGCCCTGATACGCCTGCTGTGTGTGCTGCCATTCGTGCGCCACTACGGCCCAACGCCCTCCAGATCTGTGGTCTGCCGCCTGGCGCTTTCAACCTGTTGAAACTCCCTGACCCACAGGCCCCCGCTGTGGTTGATGCGGTACGCCTGGCCGCCCGCCTACACCTCGTCGAGCTGTCCTACTCGTCCGAGCACTTCCATGACGCTTCATCGACCTAGGGCATGCAGTGCTGGATGCTTCCTCACAAACATCTGCCCAAGACCTGGCGCACCTGGCGGACCTCCTGGCACACCATGGGTGGCGTGGGGCGCGGGGATCAGGCAGTACTGGGGCCGGTGCGGGCAGCCGGCAGGGCACTGCAGCCAGTGCGTCAACACCTGCGGCAGCGGCACACACGGTGCCCTACACAAGCGTGGGCAGCAGCCGCCCAACCCACAGCCGGCCTCCGTTGGCCCTGCCGGACAGGCCAAGCACCAACACTTGTGGGCCGCTGCCGCAGCAGGCTGGGCGCCAGCTAGGGCCCCGCATCGCACCTCGCTGGGGTGTCAGCGCACTCGGCGCAGGGCGCTCAGCAGCCTGCCGTTCAGTGATGCGGGCGGCTTGCGGCACTGTCGTGTGATGTCCATGCTCATATGTGATGTGAGCATGTGCACCACAATGGCATCGCGTGGCTGGTATCGCAGCAGCCAGCCAGCCAGGAAGGAACGGAAGCGCGATGCGAGTGATCAGAGGACGTGATGCACTAAGCAAGGCAAACGACCATGTGCATGAGCAGGGGTTCATCTCAGGCGGGCCGCGTGAGGCTCAGCAAGAAGATACTGGCATGGTGCGTGTGGCAGCTGCGTGTAGATACAGCTGGGCAAAGCAGGGAGCTGACGATCGTCCCAGCCTGGGTGTGTTGTGACGGCACGTGTGCGTGGTTCAGGGTGAGGTAGAGCTCAGGTGCTAGGTGCTCTGGTACAACAGGATCAGTATTAAACACTACATTTGGCTGGCTGCTGCGGGCCACAACAGCATGCGTTGGCACCTGGAATGGCACCCCTCAGATACCATACATATTGAGCTCCTCGTGACATCAGTACAGCATCACCTCCCACCCTGTTGATCAGCAGTCTTGTACTTGGCCACCTGCCCACCCACCCACATCAACCCCTACTCTGTGCTCCCATCACCCCTCTTCTCTGTTCCCCCCATCAGCTCTCGTGGGCCAGTGGCTGCAGCATTGCGTTGCTAGGCCGTGTACAGCTGCCCCACATGCTGCGGGCCTTGTACAGGGTCGCATGGTATCTTGTACACCGTGCATTACCCAGTTGGGCAGGACAGTACACTGTACTGCCCCAGTGCCCGGGGCAGTACAGTGTACGCGGCAGTAACGGCACTGCATCGCACTGAGATGGGGGGGCAGCACCGGCTGCCCATGTGCCTGCCAGCCGCAACGCTGGTGGCGATGTCCCCTAATCTGCGAAGTGTGTACAAGCACATAACAGAAGCAGTCATGATACGAATTGCATGCCCGTTTGCATATCATGCATGACATGCACGAACACCGCCATGCCTGCAGCTGGCTGCAGGTGGCGCCCAGAAAGGCAAGAGCACCTACTGGTACACGAGTTCACTGTACTGCACTGTACTGTCCTGCTGTACTGCAGAGTGGGGTTAGGGTGCAAGCCAACTACTGAACTGAAATGCTAGTCCACTGCTGCGCTGATTTACCCTGCGCAGGGTGATCCACCGCTTGCTGCCGTGTGTCATGGCGCACCGTCCTGGAGTACTTGAGGGCCTTCTCGAGCGCAGCTTTCATGTGTTCAGAAGGAGGCACAGGTTGCATCTGCAGCCGCTCCTGAGCAGCCTTGTAGCTGAGTGATACGGGCGTCCCCGGCTTGCAGGAGGTCAACATGTGCATCTGCCACCTGGCGCAGCATGTTCCATAGAACATCCAATCCTGACTGGATGGGCACCAGGGCTGCCTCTACCTATGCTGTGTAGGGGCGTTCCTGGGGCACCTGCTGCTCCTCCTGCCTGTGGTGGCGTGCCATCCGCTCCCAGCTGGGCAGGCCCCGTCCCCTGTGCTGCCCGCGCTCCAGCGGCCGCTGCACGCTTCGTACCTCACGTTCAGGTGCGTGGCCCGCCCATGCCCCTTCTGTCTTTCTCCCGCCTATGGCCCACCCCCCTGTACCCTGCTGCCTCCTCTTGGCGCGGCCTATGCCGTGCCCCACCAGGGTACACGTCCCCTTCACTCGGCCCATGTGCTGCTGCGCTTGCCCCCAGCGGGCGCGCTATCCATGGTGCTCACACCACCCCTGCAGCGGTC
This sequence comes from Chlamydomonas applanata, assembly GCA_001662365.1. NCBI lineage: Eukaryota > Viridiplantae > Chlorophyta > Chlorophyceae > Chlamydomonadales > Chlamydomonadaceae > Chlamydomonas > Chlamydomonas applanata. The sequence continues at coordinate 28,677 of BDCZ01000110.1, forward strand.
GGATTGCCGTTCCCATGCCTCTTCCGGCACGCCTACACCGCCGCCCCTACCCCTGGCAGTCTGATAAGCTCTGTTGTGGCCCAGTCCTGCCCACCGCTGCCATACCACGCATCCCTTGCAAAGTTCTGCTGAGCACCCGTCCTGGTGGTGGCAAAGGGAGAGAGCTGATCCATGCCACCAAGCGGGGGTTCATCACCCATCGTGCCACCGAGTGTTCCAGGCTGCCAGCCACTGGCAGCACCCTGAGGGGTGCATGGCGTGACCACCGCCCCAACCAGAGCCACCGCTCCCCACAGCCCTTGTGCCAACTGCTGCACGGCCCGTGGCGGGGGCGCGTGTGGGGCGATCCGCTTCATGACACAGCAGGCAAAATGTGTCTGATATTTTATTTCCAAGTCTTGTTGAGTTGGCTGATATGTGTGTGAATTCTAAAATATCTCGGTGCGGCCGCCGGGGATCATGCCGGCCCGGTCAGACTGCTCATCAGCCCACAACTCCTCCCCATCCGCTCCTCCCTCTTCATCACCTGCCTCCCAGCCGCCATAGCGCGGTGGCTGCGACCCGTGGAGGGAGATGCTGCTAGGGCCGCTACCAGCGATGCGGCATGATGCGTGCACTCAACAGCGCTTCACATGTGCGCAAGAGGTGGGCTCTAGACTGGCGCATCACGCTGTAGCAGCCAAGCATGCTGCAATGCACCAGCTGCACTGAGCTGCTTGGTCAGCAGCGCGTTGATGAAGTCCTGTGCAGTGTCTGACAGGCCTAACAGAACGCTGAATTGATGCAGCATCCGTCCGATCTGGCGCATGTCCGAGTGCCTCGTGTAGCGCGAAGCCGCGTCCAGTGTTTCCACATCCCACTCGGCTAGGCGGTAGCCTGCCGCGTGCACCATGTCAGCTGCTGCAGCCAGCTCCAGGTCAATGACCATCCAGTTCGAGTCATTGATGCGGACCTGCATGCATGTGCGAAGTCTGCGCGCAAGGACAGCTGCCGGAACTGGCCTGCTGGCAGTCGTCACAGCCAGTAAGGCTGCAGATGTATAGGGGTTGAGCAGTGCACGGGCATGGCAGCAGACCATCACAGCCCCTGATGCCAGTCAGCCAGGCAGCACGCACTGCATGGCAGCAGGGCAGAGGAGGGCAGGGCAGGGCAGCATGGCTACGAAAGACGCACCACGTTGGAGCAGCGCAGGTCCCGGTGCACAATGCCCCTGGGGTGCAAGGCAGCCGCCGCCTTGCAGCACGCAAACGCCATGTCCCGCAGCTCCTGCGTGCACACGAGAGATGCAGGCTGTGTCGGATGAGGCTCGCACCACTATTGCCCTCCCCGAGGTGAGCCGGGCGCCTGCTCGCTGCACATGCAAAACTGAAACAGAATAAAACAGAACAGAAACTCTGCCCATCAGCAGCCTGCCCCTCTGCAGCACACGCGCCTGCTCTGAGGTTGGTGAGCAGCGGTAGCCGAGCGGGCCAGTGGTCACGCTGTACACGCCGCGTGGGTTTCAGGCTGGCGGCTGGATCGCACGCACTAGAGTGGGCGGCCGGAGCTCTTGCGCAGCCTGCCTTGCCTCGTCCTCGCCCGCAGCGTAGGCGTTTTGGAGAGCGCCCAGCGACGTCTCGTGCAGGGCGCAGAACGCGTCGAAGTCGACGATGCGCTTGAGGACCGACGAGGCCATGATGTGCAGTGTCGTGCCACCCTCGCGCTGGATGTCCTGGAAGAGTCGCAGGCACTTGTCCAGCTCCGACACAGCTTGCGCCATGCGCACCAGCAGCACGTACAGCCGGCCCAGTGTCAGCACCAAGACGGTGCGGCCCCGGAGGTTTGAGAGGTCGATTGGACGGGTCAGTGCCTGCACATCAACACGCCCCTGCGATGCATATGCAAGGCGCAGGTGTGTGCCCGACTGCCCGTGTGTGGGTGGCGCATGTGTGTGGGGAGGACTGTGCAGGTACAATGGCATGACTGGGGAGTGTATGGCAGCGAGAGCTTTGTGTGTGGCAACAGGTTATGTGCAGCAGCCATTGCATGGCCACAAATGATGTGCCATCCCACGTCATCCCAAGCCAAGCAACCCACCCATTGAAGCCAGCATGCACACCTGTGACGCGTGCGGTGACGGCTGTGACGGCTGTGACGGCAGGCCCACTACACTGTGGAATTGGACGCTGTGACCGGCTACTGTGTACGCCAGGATGTAGGGCAGGGAACCGTAATGCACGGGGTTGATGCCCACCAGCTTGGCCTTGATGTCTTGCAACGCTTCTGGCAAAATGTTCGTCGTCCGCTTTGTCCTCGCCCACTGTGGGTGGGGAGCGAGCAGACAAGCGAATGGAGCAGCATGGAGTATGAGGCAGGCGGCAACAGGCGGGCGGCGGGCAGGCGGGTGAGTGGGCAGGCAGCCAGGCAGGTGGGCGGGCGGGCGGGCGGGCCCGCAAGCCAACAGTGCGAAGAGCGTTGTTTGGAAGCAAGAGAGCCAGCCCCAACACTGCCAGAACATGCATTCATGCATAGGCCAACATACCAAGCAGCATGCAGTTGTTGGCGACCAAGACGGTGTCGGGTCGCAACAGCTGCCTGATGACGCTGCTGCTGGTATTGGTGCTAGCCTTGCTAAGAAACAGGTTGTGCGCGAGGGCAGCCGTGCTGTACTCATTGAAGTCAGTGAAGAGCCCGAGGAACGCGTTGATGCCAAGCGTGGCCGTCATCTTGCTGTGGCAGTTGTTCGGGGCCCTGACCAGCAGCGTGGTCAGCTTTGAAGGCAACACGCTCCCATCCGCTGGAGTCAGGTAATCGCGCATCAGAGAATTCTGCCGCACGGACTGCTGCAAGTACAGTGTGGATATGTGCATAGCGTTAGGGCCCACCCAACACAGCCCTGGCGGTGCAGTGCCCAGGTCGGGCCTTTCGCCCTAGCAGCTGCAAGAGGCAACCAGGCTGGGCATGGGCATACGAGGGCACATCAGCGGCGCATGCGCCCGCTGACGCTGGTCCTGTGACGTGCATCCCAGCGCGCACCTGGAAGAACTCGCGCGTGACGGGGATGCGTTGCCCACCTTCAGCGCCCAAGTATGCCTTCAGCTCTTGAAGATTTGACGGCAGAGCGGCTGGGATAGCTGGCAGCAGCAGCTTGGCGTGCTCGGCAGGGTGGTCTGCATAGCATTGAGCAGTAGCAGACAGCTTGCGTGCATGGTGTATGCAACATGAGCCTGCTGGGTTTGCATCGCTGCTGGACATGCATCGCTGCTTCCCCTGTGCATGCCGTTGTGCACAGCAGCCCCTAGCCCCTTCTACTGCGGCGCCTACCTCGCTCTGCTGCACACATGCGCTCTGCGACCTTCACATATGTATCTTTGCCTGCCCCCTGCTGGCATGCCTGATCCTTTCCATTCCTGTAGCATGTCACAGCAGATTGTGGTGGACAGCAAAGTACAGTGGAAGGATCTGGATTCTATACAATAGGGATAGTGCTGGACTGACTGAAGGTGTACTGCTCAGCAGCTGCGCAGCAGCTGCGTGTCGCGCGTGCTAGCTGTGCTTGCATGCAGGTAGGATGGGTTGTTGAATAGGCTGAATGAGATCATGATATGGCTGTTCTAGGTTCTTTTTGATTGGTTGTAGTGGATCTGGCTCAACCTGATGTGTGGTAGAACATTTGAAGTGGGGGCAGGCTTGGTAGCTTTGACCAGCCAAGCATGCTCATTCAACCGTGCGTGGGCATGGCTGCATGCACGCAGGCATGCCGAACAGGTGCGGAGCGGACCATCCTGAGCCTATGGTGCCACTGAGACAACTGCATATTCCTTTGTCTGGCTAACTTGTACCCAGCCGCCCAGCTTTGAGCCCAAGCCCCAGCCCAGCACCCCCTCCCAGGCCCTGCGCCTCAGCCCCATGCCGTCCTTTGCCCCCCTGAAATGCCCCCCAGGATGCTTGCATGCACGTCCGCGCTCACGCACCACTGATGATGACGGGCCCGTCCACGCGCTTGCGTGGCTTGTAGCCGCCCACATCACTGTCGGAGCTGGGGGAGTGAGAGCGGCGCGCAGAGTGGCGGTCGCGGCTGCGGCTGCGCTGCTTGTCCCGGCTGCGGCTGCGGCGCCTGTCACGGCTGCGGCTGCGTGACCTGCGGCTGGCGGAGATCTTCTTGCGGTCGCGGGAGCGGGACCTGCGGGGCGCATGGCAGCGCAGCATGTGGGCTGTGCCCATGCGTGCATACATGGTGATCTGGTGCAACCTCCACCCCAGTCAGGCGGGCTTGGTACAACAAAAAACACGCCCCACACCAACAGCATGAGTGCTGCAGCTCACCTGCTCTTCTTGCGGCGACGATCACCAGAGCGTGAGCGCGAACGCCGCTTCTTGTCCCTGCTGCGCGAGCGAGATCGCCGTTTCTTGTCCCTGCTCCTGCTCCTGCTCCGCCTGGAGCTCTTCCGATCCCTCTCCTTGTCTATGTCGTCCTGTCTGGAGTCCTTAGCATCCTTGTCCTCCTTAGCGTCCTCTTTCTTAGAGTCTTCAACAGCTGGCTTGGGTTCCTCGGCCTTGGCTAGTTCCTCATCAGGCGTGGGCTCCCCAGCCTCCTGCGCCTGAGGCTCCTGATCTTCCGCCATGGCAGCGGCTCACGCGCTGCGACGCTTAGGTCTGAAGCTAGATCAAGGAATTGAGGATGTATCAGATGAAAATCGACTGCTTCATGTCAAGATATCTACTGATCAGAAGGGCGCCATGATAGCACTGCCTCATAGCACTCATAGCACTCATAGCACACTCTAAACCCCAACCCTGCTTTTCTCCATTACCGCGCAATTCACCCTAGCGCCATTGGGAAATAGGTCAATACGTGCACATGATTCGTTGTTTCCAAGGGTGCCGGGGCTAGGCACTGATCGGTTTTCTGACAGAAGCATGTGCATTTGCAAGCAACATGTATCATGAGCACTGCGCGTAAGCGACAGCAGCGAGAGGAGCAGGTCCATGCCTGTGTGGCCGATTCCCAGCGTACGTTTGCTGCTTTAAAGCACGGTGGGACGAGCACAAGTTTGTGCGGCAGCGATGCGCTGAGGGGCTCGCGGGGCAGGTACCGTGGGTCTGCACGCTGTCTGCATGCTGCTGGGCATGCCGTGTTGCTGTTGCGCCACCCACAATGCACTCTGCGCGCGAACAATTCTTGTGCAGGTGTCTCAGCGTTTCCAGCAGCTGGGCCTGAGTGCGCAGGCCGCGCAATATGACTTCCTGCATGCCATGCGCTTGGCTGGGTGCGTCAGCGCTCTGGTCTCCTGCTTGGGGCCCTTGAGCACTGCAGGAGGCCCACAGGCCCGGCCCCAGGACATGGCACTGGTGCAGGGCTTGCTGCATGCGCGCATGCTGGTGGAATGGTCCGATGCGCTGCAGCGGCTGGCACCAAAGCATGACGCGTCACTGGACATGACCACATGCAGCTGCTGCTTGCCCAGTTCACCCGCCTGGTCTCAGCTGGTGGTGGTGGGCAGGGCAGAGCCAGGCACAGGGGGTGCACAGGGCCCGGAGTGTATGACCGTGTGTGTTGCACTGACCCGGCTGAGGCACCAGCTGTACCACGCGGTGGCGGACCTGCATGCATGGCTGGACAGGGCGAGCGCAGCCAGCCCTACTGGCGGCAGCAGCAGCAGCACCGAGCCAGCCACCATCGTCACTGTCGCATCACCCGCTGTGCGCCTGGCTGTGCACCTGGCTGACCGGCTGGCTGATCGATTGGCGCTGCAGTGCCATGACCAGGACGAGCAAGCTGTGCCGCGCAGCACCGCCCCTGACGCAGCGCCTGAAGAGCTCATGTATGACATGCTGATGTCTTTCAACCATGCCGCCATTGCAATTGAATATCCGCGCGAGGCGGGCAGCAGCCACGTGCATCGGCAGACCGTTACGCCGGCTGACGTTCGAGGTGGGTGCTTTCAGGTGGGATGGAACCTTGCTTGTGTTTAGCAGGTGCAGCAGCCTAGAATATCCGCTTGGCGCCTAAGTGAACGTGGCTTGGACAGGTAGCTGCTTCCAATCTTTCCCACACACACCTACTCTATGCCACGATTGTGTAAGGATTGCAAAAGGCGCTCCGGACATGTTCAGGACATATGGTCACCTACCATTTATCCTAACAGATTGGCATGCTGAGGGGCTTGTCCATCGCATGTGCATGCCTGCAGGGGCTTTCATCTTCAATGTGTAGGGCCGGCATGACAGGGCAAGCTTCTGGCTGCATCCACACACGTGCTTGCATGCTGAGCCAGGCAGCTTGGAGGCAGGCTACCACAACCCTCCTTGCTGAGCCCATCCTTGGTGCTCCCATACTAGACCAGCATGACGACAGGAGACAGCATGATGTCCATGCCGCTGCACAGTTGTTGCAGTAAGTTTGGTTGATGTTACAATGATAATGATCCACGCAGTTTTGCAGCACGCACCTGGAACACCTTTGTTGGAGCCCCTCCTGCACCCTACTACATGTGCATGTGTTGATCATGATGTGCATCATCACGCGTCATCACGCACATACACGCATCAGCACGCATAATCATGATGTGCATCAGCATGCATAATCACAACGTGCATCAGCACGCATGCAACAGCTGCTCCCACCCATCTGGCAACTCCCCATGGGCCAGATGTGGGTCAAGCCATGCCGGCTTGGGCTGCGATGGCTGCTGCTGCTGCGCCGGCACAAGCCACCGCTTGCGCTGCCTGATCACGCCCACTGCCTCCTGTGGCCGGCACACGCAGGGGCAAGTAAATGGTTAGCTCACGAGGACACCGTGAGCAGCATCAATACTCCAGCTATACCTGTGAGCAGCCACAAGGCATACACCCAGCCATGCAACATGTGAAGTGGTCACGCCCCAATGCGGGGATTGAGCTTGCACACAAATCAGCCAGCACACTCGCCCACCACCCCTAAAAAACTGACACCATGCATGGCACCACCTCCACACTGGCCACCACTCACCGCAACGTGCATGTCTGCAGCACCAAACAGTTCAGGTGTAGGTGGCTTTGTGGCCTCCTGCTGCTCCTGTTTCAGTTGCGCAGGCAGGAAGCAAAACCCGGTGTCCCCGGCCCGCTCCGCGTCGTACTGCGCCTTGTGCTTGTGTACTGCCTGGCCGTCCTCGCGGTACAGGGAACGGTACGGCTTGCCTGCGGCACGTGCATGCGCTGTGTCCAAATCTGACAGCGGCTGTTGCCCGCCGTGCATGCCCACCTCCTCCCCACCTGGCAGTGGCCGGTACATTGACGCTGTCAAGCGGCTGGGTGCAGTGGTTGAGCTCCTGCCAGCGGCCGCCAGTCGCGCTTTTGCAGCCAAAACAGGCCCCGCTGCCTTTGCCGCGGCCGCAGCAGCTGCCGCAGCCTGTGCTGCGGCCGTTGCAGCTTCGGCGGCAGCGGCTTGTGCCACCGCGGCCTGTGCTGCTGCCTGTGCAGCAAAGCGTGAGGGCTGGGGCGCTGATGTAGGGGTGGAGCTGACCTGTACAAACCCGGGAGACTGCGATTCAAGCTGGCCGCTCCCTGCACGGCCCCACAGCTGCTCGGCCTGCAGCGAGCTGGCTGCTGAGCCCTGGCCGCTGCCAGTTAAGAGGCTGCCACCAGACCGCATGCCTGAGAGGTACACTGGTGTCGGTACAGCGCTACTGCTGCGGCCGTCATTGTGTGACATGCCTGAACCCGAAGGAGGTGACAGCGCGGCTTTGTGGTGGTACGGCTGTACCGCACCGTCAGGCGTACAGTACGATGGGTCATAGCCAGCAGCCTCTTGCTTGCTGCCACCAGGTGGCAGTAGCATGCCGTATCCAAAACTGCCCCTACTGCTTGGTAGCGCCGTACTGCCTGCTGCATAGCTGGGTGTGGCGGTTGAGGAGGGTGGTGGGAAGCTGGGGCTGTGCGTGGGTGTGGACTTGGGTCGGTGAGCCGCCTGTAATAACTGATGTGTCCCTTGTAACAGGGGCTGGTTGGCCGGGGCGTGTTGATGCTGCTGCTCGTGCATCGGTGGTCCTGCGGGGCATGAGGGGCTGGAAGCTGGAGTGTACTTGCCGGGGGAGTAGCGCGCAGGCCGGCCAGGGACAGGTGGTGAGTGGGAGTACCTGCTGCCCTGGCTGGATGACGGTGGTGTGATCTGCTGGCCCATGGTGGCAGGTGGGGAGGAGCTGGACGTGCAGTGCCGTGTGTGGGCCAGCTCCGGTGACACAGGTGTGGCCGAGGCACAGGCTGGCGTGTAGTAGGACGGCGAGTACCTCGCTTGCCCAATGCTTTGGAGGTAGGTGTTATGATGGTGGGCCAGCACTGGAGCATGCTTTGGAGTCCAGGTCGGCTTGGAGGATGGAGGTGATTGCCCCTGCCAGGCGAGCTGGCTGGGTCCGGGTGCCTGCAGCTGGGTTAGGGGGTGGTCATACAGGTATGGGTGGGATGCGGCGTGGTGGTTGTGGCCATGCGCGCGGTCCTGGTGGTTGTGATGGTGGTGGCTGTGGCCGAGGTGGCTGTGGTTGTGGTGGCTGCGGCCAGGGTAGTGGGTGTCCTGGGGCTCAGCCATTGCATACCCCTGCTCCAAGTGCGCGTTGCGCAGCGCCTGCTTGCGCAGGCTGCGCGCCTCAGTCACAGGCTGCAGCTGTGGGCTCCAGCCGTAGCCGCCCACCACTGAGAAGGGCGAGCGCTGGTACACGCTGGTGTTGGCCAGCGATACTGGTGTGACCACGGGGCCCTCTGGCCTGCGCACCGCAAACTTTGGGGAGATCTCGTGCAGCATGTCCCACATGTCACACGACCTGCAGTGCGCACAGGGAGTACAGGGGCCGCCCGTGTTGAAGGAGCCACCATCTCTGACACGCTGTGTTTATCACATCTAGAAGGCGCCAGTTGCAACGGAGCTGTGTTAAAGGACATGTTGGCATATCAGCATGCAGCACGAGCAACACAGTGCAGGCCCTCGGCCAGCAGGTCGGCAGGCAGCACAGCCGGCCCGCTGCCAGGTGTGTGCACTGTGCAGCTGTGCACTGTGTGCTGCTGCGTGTGCTCCCCAGGGTGCTCATCACCGAGCGTGGCAAGCCCAGAGCCTCATGACAATAATAATAATAACACGGCGTGTCACACATGTGTCTGCATGCCGGAGCCTGACAGTCGTTATCTAAACACCATCACTAGAGGACCAAGCCAGCCTTAAATACCGGGAGCCGCCCCACTACAGCAGAGCCTCATGACAAGCTGAGTCACATTTCTGCAACGCAACTCTGCAGGATCTGGCCACTTACTTCATGGGTGACTCAGCAGGTGTGCGGTAGTCTCCAGGCGTGGGGCAGTTGAAGAACTGCCCCCAGTACTCGTCACGGTGCACCTGGCCCACCTGCTGACCCATGATATGCATTGGGGAGCGTGCGGGTGAGGGCCCTGGGTGGTACCCTGGCTGCTGGCGGTGGTGCTGTGGAGGGGAGTAGATGTAGTGTGGCTGGTGGTGCTGCACCTGGGGTGGAGACAGAGGTGGCAGCACAGGGGCTGCTGCTGCTTGCTGGGCAGACCGGTACTGGGCATGCCGTTGAACAGCAATGGGGGGGAGGCCGGGGGGCACGGCGCTGATGTGGATGAGCTTGGACGGCTGCTGCGGGTGGCGGTGGCGCCCCGCAGAGGGCAGGTACCCAGCAGATGGGGGGCGTGCTGAGGGACCGATCCTGGAGCCTACTACTTCCAGAGCGCCCAGGTCCACGCTGTGTGGGTCACGTGCATGGCGACCGCCCTTGCCTGGTGCAGCGGGGCGTACGGGGCGTGGTGGGTGGGCCCCATGCGCAGCGCTGTCCTTGCGGCTTGGTTGCGCAGGCTGCGGGCAGTGCCGCTGACGCTGTGCGCCACCTGCGGCATGTATCACGCGCTCCTGTGCGGCAGCATGCATGGGGATGGTCGTTTGCATGCCTACATGGAGACAGGTAGCTTGACTGCCAGGTCAAGGCCCGCCAAGGCCGACCGACGCACCTGGCTCTGGCGCGTCATCAGTTGCAGTAGCTGTTCAAGTGAACAAGCTTAGGTGCTGTTGTGGTCCCTGAGCAAAGCCATCCGCTCTTCGGCCTGGTCCAAGGTGGTCTTTCGTGGTGCTGTGGCCGGAGGCGTATAAATGGCCTAGATTATCAATGCTAAAAGCTCACGCATGTACTCGGGCATGTTCGTGGCGCCCTAAGCATGACTTGACTGAAGAAAGACGTTGTGCTGCAGTTGCTGTATGGGACGTGATATCTGTGCTTGCGGATCTGAACTGCGGAAACGGGGTGCCGCACTCGTGGAACATGCCTGGACCGTCCAACTTCACCGTCACACAGGTAAAGAAAGGGGCAGAAGGGCGCTTGGTTCATGCTCACCGTCAGCAGTCGCCAAGATGGCTCTCCGGTCTGCAGCAGCGCTGCTGGGCCAGCGGCTCGGCAGCCTGGGCCTGGAAGCGGCCTCGCCCATGCTGGCGCAAGGGAGCTTTGCGTGAGTGTGCAGCACGTGGAATCGCTGCTAATGGAGCTCCAGGGAGCTAACATAGATGTGCGCATCGCCACGCAGGGCTGGGGCGACCATGGAGCAGGTTCGTCAAGCTAGCAATCAAGCAGGTGAGGGGGTGCAGCAGGTGCAAGCACTGGACGTTCCAGGAGGGCCCATATTGATCCTAAACATCATTATGATGCTCCTGACGTGCAGTGAAGCAGCGTATTCGTGCCATCAAGAACATCGGCAAGATCACGAAGGCCATGAAGATGGTGGCAGCATCGAAGATGAGGAACGCACAGGCGGCTGTGGAGACCTCCCGTGGTATTGTGGACCCCTTCATTCGCCTCTTTGGCGACCACCCTGGTACGTAGTGCGCAATCAAGCTGGTTTGGCGTAGCCCGGCATAGCTCAAAATGAAATCCATCACACCACGCTGGCCTGCAGGCATCTCGGCACCCAAGGCTGTGACCGTGGCCATCACCTCCGACCGTGGTCTGTGCGGTGGCCTGAACTCCAACATCGCCAAGTACACCAGGACGCTGCTGCGTATGAACGATGCAGCTGGTGAGTGTGGCACATGGGGGTGGTGAGGGTTGCATGGAGCTACATGCTCTAATGGCAACATGGCACTAAACCCTTCCCTGCATGGCTCCCATCTTGCAGCCGAGGGCACGCAAGCTCAGGTGGTGTCGGTCGGAGACAAGGGTCGCTCTCAGCTGATGCGCACGGAGGGCAAGCTGTTCACTCTGTGCGTTGCTGACACGTACAAAGTTCGCGTGACCTTCGGCCAGGTGCGCATGTGGAAGGGAGGGAGCGATCGACGCTCTGGCCGGTCCTGATCCGTGGGCGATCCGAGCATGTGGACCAGTTTGCATGGGTACTGCACGCATGGCGCAGAACCCTAGAGAGTGCACAATTCGCTGACCACGGCACATGTGTGCCGGCCACGTATGCAGGCCTCCCTCATTGCAGAGGACCTGCTGAAGAGCAACCCAGATGTAGTGCGTGTTGTGTTCAACAAGTTCCGCTCAGCCATCAGCTTCAAGCCCACGCTGGCAACGGTACTGCTGCCAGAGGTGCGCATTAGGCTGGCAGGTGATAAAGGGCAAGGTCACAACACAATGAACACACTAACAGGCAGCCAGCCAGGTGGAGCTCAGAGCATGCCCGGCAGCAGCAGCAGCAGCACAGCCAGCAGCAACTGGAGCCGGAGCGGCATCAGTCGCAGCTATGGCAGCAGGAAGGGCAGCAGCATGCAGCGGGCGGCAGGGAGTCTCAGTATGGCTAAGCAGCGGTACAGGATGTACAGCTTCCAGGCATTGGAACAGCAACAGACTGATCCAGCAGCAGCGTGGTTGTGGTGGGGATCAGGACACAGTGCCATGCCGACGGGTGACGCAGGCCCAATGAAAGCAGGTGCACAGCGCCAGCTGGCCGCGCCTGGCATGCACTGCCTGGGCATGCAACTCACCTGCGCCCGCAGTGTTTAGCGCACGCAACACAGCGTTTGCACGCCGATGACCCGTGGACTCACCTCGGTCATCATGTCGTTGCTGAATGTGCGGGTGGTATCTGTTTTCACTGCCCCGCAGTACGCTGACAAGCAGGCAACTGACGCGACCGGCAACAAGCTGGACGCATATGAGATCGAGGCAGCTGCTGAGCGCGACGACACGCTGCGCGACCTGGCTGAATTCAACCTGGCGGCGGTGAGCTGGGGGCAGGGGGGACGAGTACAAGGCTCCATGCATCAGGGCTTCATGTGGTGCTTTTGAGGTCAAGACGCACGAGGGGAGTGCAAGGATGAGGGGGGCGGGCATGTGTCGGGAGGTGGCCATGTTTGTGTTGGAGCGGGGGAGGGCAGCGGGGATGCAGGACAAGGGAGGCGGTCATGCTCACAGAGGAGGCCAGGTGTGCGTGGCAGGGGAGGTTGACGGGGGATGGTTCTGTTAAGATGGCCGTGGCAGGCGTGCAGCGGCTGGATGCGGGGGGTGGGGCTTGGGGCACGCGCAGGCTATGTTCAAGGGCTGGCACTGCTTGAGTGTGCTGTGCTGGGGAGCTGGAGCTGGTGTGGTGGGCCAGCGAGTGTCCAGGCACTTGTGCGCGTGTGTGGCGTGGGGCAAGGGCTGGAGAGTGCGTCCGCGCATGTTGGGTGCCAACCCATGTGCCGAGTCCTTGGCGTTCGTGGAGCTGACACGAGCAGGCCCTGCCACACACAGTCCAGCAAAGCGCCCCAGCCGTTGCAATGTATCTGTCTGTCGCGCCCTAACTGTTGTGGTGTATCGTGTCTCCTGACCACACGCTGTGCTGTACCGCTGTGTTGTGCTGTACCGCAGACGCTGTACAACGCGATGCTGGAGAACAACTGCTCGGAGCACGCGTCCCGTATGTCAGCCATGGAGAACTCCACCAAGAGCGCGGGCGAGATGCTGGGCAAGCTGACGCTGTCATACAACCGGTGCGTGGGCATGCTTTGTGCAGGGCCATGCTTACCTTGTGGCAAGTTCTGCATTGAACAGCGCCAGGGCGCTGCATTGCTGCTCGCCATGCACGCGTGCACGCATGCAAATGGAGGCAGGGGGTTTGGGTGGGGTGAGGGTGCATTCCATGCAATGCATTGCGGGTGGGGTGGTGGAGTGAGAGGAGGAGAGGACCTGGGAGGGTGTGAGGGGTGAGGCAGTTGGCTGGGTGGCCACACTCGCCCAACGATCTGCTGGACAGCAGGCTTTGCTCCAGGCTCCTGGCCTGCCCTCAAAGCAGCACAACTCCTTGCGTCGAACTTCCGCCTCTCACACGCTCGCTCGCTGCCCCTCGCCGCCCGCAGCAAGCGCCAGGCCTCGATTACGACAGAGCTCATCGAGATTATTGCCGGTGCCTCCGCCCTGGTGGACGCCGAGTAAAGCTCGGCTGCAGCTGCTGCGATGGCTTGTTCACATTAGCTGGCTTGTTCTTTAGCTGTGTAGGCGCACTGGGGAGGGCGGGGGGGGGGTGCCATTGGGCTGGGATATCAGAGCCTGGGATTGTTTGTGGCCGGGATGCCACAGTCCGGACACGTGTTATTAGTTCTTGTCTCTGCTTGTTGGCAATGGGATGGAGGCCTGAAGATCTCAGGAGCAGCAGGCAGCCCAGATCCAACGACTGGTCCAAGGCTTCCAAACTCCCACTAAACTGCAGTTTAGGCAGCTCATCATCGATGGCCTGACACCGAATGCCGAGCCTACACGTCACATGCCGCACAGTTTGGAGCCATTTTGCCTACACCTCATGCTGCCATCAATAACCACAGCAGACAGCAGGCTCACGCAGCACCCAGCATCCCGACCCTTATTCAGGTGGTCAACCGCAGCATGCTCATCCTGAAATGCAGCTATGCATAACTGGTACGGCATCAAGGATCCACACAGTCCGAACACATGACAGCTCACACAGCTGTATCATCTGGCATTGATGGGAATGAGCCCATGCTACACGCATAACCCCCAACACATGCACCCCGTACAGATGCTTCCTGAGTCCCACCTCTGGCCAGACAAACAACCTGGCGGCCGGTTATTCACAACCAGATGGGCAGCGCACGGGGAGCAGCACCCCAGCCCCACCTGCTCCTGCGCCCCTGGCTTGCTTGACGTGAAGCAAGCCCAGCTCAACCACTATCGCTGCAGCAAAAGTGCCAGCTCGGTTTCTTCAGCTGTGGCCACGCCCAGCGTCGCAGCACTGCTACTGGCCACTTCCTGCCCAGCTACCACATCACAACATCACCCAAACTGGCCAAACCCTGGACCCAACATGTGGGGAGCTGTGTCGCATTCGCCCGGCTATGCTGCTGGCTGCACAGCCGCTCAGCTGTATTATGCGAGCGAGCAGCTGCATGCAGTACCAGCAGTACAATGCAGTACCAGCAGTACAATGCAGTACCGGCAGTACCATGCAGTACCAGCAGCTGTATGTCCACTCAACTGTGTGCTCGGCTCAGATCATCGCTTGTTCGAGATCGGCCCCCCACACGTCTGCTTGGACAGCGCTGTGAAAAGGTGCACCACATGGCCACCCACAATGGTGGCAGACACCTTCCCCTTCAGGGGCAGGTCAGTGTATGGTGATATCTTGTGGCGGTGGGCGTTGGCGGCACGTGTCGTGTTAGCGGCTGCTTCAGGGTCCCACACCTGACGGGGGGCAGGACAGTGGCGGTACAGGAGCATGGCGCGTACAACGGCGCCCGTACAACAGCGCAGCGAACAGTGAGCGGTGATGGTTGCAGTGGTGGTGCTGGTGGTGCTGGTTGTGACATGAGGGTAAAGGACCGTAGTGCATGTTTCTGGTGCCGCCTTTCGCGAGCTGTGTGGTGACTGTGATACCCACACGACCATACGGGACAGCCAGGTGCATAGCAGATGCAGGTCCCCAGCCCCAGCCCTAGCTACAGCGGCCTCCATGCCCCTTCTAATCCCGCTCTGAACCCTTCAGGTCCCTTCCACTCCCTGCTGAAGCCCTGCCGCACCACCAGGTAGCCCTACAGCATACCCCGCCGGTAGATTCGTATTCACGTATCTGGTAGATTCATATCCACATGCCTGCGCTGTTCATTACCAGAGCTGCGGGGATAAACCTCCCAACGTGCCACCCAGCCCACACCCACCACAAGGTCCGCGTCATAGCCCGGGGCTAGGCGGCCCTTGCGGTGGCCCAGCCCTGCCAGCGCTGCAGGCTGCTCAGACAGCAGCGCCGCCAGCCTGTCTAGCCCCACACCGAGGGGCTCCAGCGCAGTCCAGGTGGCCGGCAGCAGGTATTGCACGCCTGCCGGCCGGGTCATTTGCAGGGCATGTGGTTCAGCGTGGTTTAGTTTCCATCGATTGGCATGACGTGGCGCTTCCAGCTTGGCTGATGAGTGGTGGTGTGGATCTACGTATCACTGGATCAGCAACAGGCAGCGGCATGCAGATATGCGCACTTGATTGCTGTGCTGTGGCCGTGATGCAGAGGCACAGTGATTGGTTCATGAATGGATGGGCAGCTGATCGCGGCAGTTGCGCAGTTGGTCATCTTGCGCAATGGGTCAGCTGAACTGGCGCACCTGAGATACCGCCCCACGCCTTGATAAAGTCGCCCGACTCGAGCTGCTTCATCGCAGGCGGGGCAGGGGAGTGGTCTGATGACACCAGCTGGATAGAGCCGTCCACGACAGCGGCGGTGAGCACGGCACGGTTGTCCGCTCCCCGCAGCGGGGGGGCGCACTTGAACTGCGGGGTGTGCCCAAGCGGGGCGAGCATGGCAGCCTCAGGGTACTGCAGAAATGAGCTGCGCAGCTACGGACAACTACACGCTGCTTGTGCAGGCAGCTTGTGCGGGAACCGTATGCCAGGAACCACAGCTGTGTGTGAGCTGCACATCGGCCCGCACACAGCTGTTGAAAGAGTGTGCGCAGCTGCTACAGGTGGCAGGAAGCAATGAGCTATGCCCTCGCCATATAGCGGGAGGCAGGAGGCCATACCTGTGTCGCGCCGTCTGCGATGGCCTCTGCGTCAAATGTCAGGTAGTGCGCGCACGTCTCCACACTGATGGGGTGCCGCTTGGCCGCCTCCTGCGGCGGCAGTGGCAGCAGACATGATGCGTGGATGCCCTGCGGCAGCCAGCTGTGACGCAAGGCTCCAAAGCATTCCGCTATGACGCAATCCGCATCCGGCTGTCGTGACGCAAGGCTGCGACAAGCCACTCCAGTCAAGCCTTCCTGCACCCACACCTGTAGGATGGGCAGGCAGCCCGCGTCTGCGAGGTGGGCGATGTGCAGGCGGAAGCCAGGCGCCGCCGGTGTGGTGTCATTGTCCAGGAGCTCCACCAGCAGCCGGACGGCGTCCCGTTCAAACGAGGGCGGCCGTGAGTCCATCCATGTGGCATACGCGCGCGGGTCCCGGCCCTGCAACTGTTTTAGTGCAGGAGGGTACAGTCACACGAGCCACACGCAACTCATTTGAATAGTTAAAAGCGGTACGTGTACGTTTGGATGGTCGTGTCTCACGGCAGGCGTCCATGCGCCATGCCGTGATGGGTGTGCGATGGAACTAACACACATACACGAACACACATGGCAGCATGGGGTGTCCTCATGCTGCTTGCCGAGAGGTGCAGCATGTGGGCGAACGCAGTATGCGTAGCAGGCAAAGCACCGCAGGCAAAGCACAGACAGGCACAAAGACAAGAGCACACGGCAGCAGTGAGTGTGGAGGTAAGAAGCGTGGCACGTGCCTCCACGTCCACAGGGCTGACCAGCTCGGCATGCACAAAGAACGGCACCCCCGCAGCCTTCATGACCGGCAGCGCCGCCACGATGTCCCGGGTCTCAACATTGGGGAAGTCATTGATGCCCGAGTGGCACATGAAGGATTTGAAGCCGAGGGCACCACCGGCCAGCAATGCGCGCAGCACGTCTGGCTTGTGCGCATTTGCAGGGACCAGGCCCGCCCAGTACGCCACGTGCGTGCGCGCTTTTTCCTGCGAGCGTGTCAGGGATGGGGCGTGTGAGGGTAGGGAGGTACGGGGAGGACGGGTGAGGAAGGAGTGATCGAATGGGTGTGACCTGTGATGTGGCGTGCTATCCCACACCTTAGCAACCCTCTTTCCTGGGGGGTGAACCAACCCACCAATGGCATGCAATGGCCCAGCTTCATTGGCGCTGAACCGTACAATCCTCGTTTGCGCAAAGTTTGTTGTGTGGGTCAGTACAGCGTGTTTTACTTTTTTGCAGCCACCACACACCCGGGCCAGGCGCTGCTTGTCCTGCAGCAGCGGCAGTACCGTGGTCACGGGGTCACTGTTCAGCGGCATGTCCACCATAGTGGTGATGCCGCCTAGGATGGCTGCAGTGGTGCCAGTGGAGATGCCTGCAGGATCACATGTGGATGACATGGTCGAAAGCATGTAAGGAAAGCATGCAAAGGAAGCATGCAAAGGAAGCATGCAAGGAAAGCATGCAAGGAAAGTATGTAAGGAAAGCATTCAAGGCGGCCCGGTCAAGTACTGCCCAGTACTATCCCATCAAGCAGCAGTAACAGTACGTGAGTATTGTGGAGGGATGCGAGAGGAACGACGGCACGGGGTCCACCACGGAATGTGTGTCAGGGGGCGGCGTTGTCTGTCGGGGCTGCCAAAGGGGCTGTGTGCTTAGGTGCAGCCTATCAGGATGCTTGTACCCCGACGCCCCGCATGCACCTGTCACAGGTGATCAGCAGCATGCGCTCCTGCGCCCCCCTCTCCTCCTCTCCCCCCTCTCCTCCCGGCAACTAGCCCCCTCTCACAAGCTCACGCGCTGCACGCCCATTGTGTGGATCGGCTGTGCCGACAATCACTCTTCACAGCAGACAGCGACTCCCTGCCCCAGCACAGCCCCTGCGTTCCGACCAGCGTGCAACTGCGGCACAGCCACATAGTCCACATTACTGCAGTGTTATAGCCACAATACAGCTGCGGTACAGCCATGCCACCACTCACCCTCCCACTCGGTGCGGCCAGGCTCGTTGAGGTGCACGTGCACGTCAATGACTCCAGGGGAGATGGCTGCATCTTTGAAGTTGAGCACCTTGGGTCCAGAGATGGACACATCATCTGACACAGACACGATCTTGCCACCCCGGATGTGCACTGCGCGCGCACATGCAAGCATGCATGCACACATCTTGGGTGTGCATGCTGCTGTTGCAGTGCACCATGCGTATGTGGGGAAATGGTGCACTGTGGGTATACATAATCGTGTGCATAGAGGCAACCTCTATGTTTGAAAAGTGGCATTGCAGCCAGCATAGAACATGAGGGGGTGGAGGCAGGCCGTCACATGGGCGTGTAGTGCCAAGTGCAAAGCAACACAGGATCACATGCAACGATGCCGACAACGGCTGGGTGCGCGCGGCACCTACGTGCAGCAGGCTTCACACCATCTGGCAGGACCACGCGCTCGCTGACCAGGTAGTATTCGTCCCAGTGCAGCAGACCACAAGTGCTGACCTTTGATGGAAACAGCCCCGAGGCCCAGGCCTGGACGTTCAGGGTGATCTTGGAGCCCACATCAGTGTCTGCAAAGCGGCTGTAAAGTACCCCAACAGCCAGCACGTTCAGCGCGATAAGCAGGCCGACCGTGGAGCGTTCCATTGTGCCTGTCCCTATTCTCTGCAAACCAGCTGTGATGACAAGGCGGCTTCTCCCCAGTGATGCCAGTGGTCATCGCGCGGCACAGATTGGAAGGGTGCCAATCATGAAAAACACTTGTATATCCTGCAGAGCATTTCAACCTTGGTACCAGCATTGAGCAAGATCATCCGTGCTTGAGCAGTTGCAGTTGCAGGGCGCCTGGACGCTCTAGATGTAGGCATATTATAGTATCAAATAGCGCGGTCCGGTATTGGCAGTCTCTGCACAGTCAGGGGCTCATCGGGTTGTGGGTCCCCAGCTGCAGTGTGTGGCCATTGGCGTTGATGGCGGTTTAGACGACGATCCAGGATGGCTCCGTGGTGGAAGGCGTTGAAGTGCGGCTGGGGCTTGCCTGGGTTGCTGACTGTGGGCATTGCCTCGGTTGCTGACAGTGGGCTGCGACTACTGCAGAGCCTTCAAGCATGCACATTGCATGCGAATATCGCGCGCCGATTTTCATATGCAACTGTCAGGTGCAAAACGAAGCGCTACACTGGTGCCACGCATTCACAGGCGCAAGCTGAGCGGCAAGTTCAACTACAAGGTGCTGCCACCTCTCGAGGTGCTGCAGCTACAGAAGGAGGAGGCACAGCACCTCCCCACCTCCTTCTGCAGTTATTACAAAGGGGGCGCATGCGTGGACAGCAAGACTACAACAGTGGTAGAGGACACGAAGTGCAGCACGCTCGCAGAGGATGCAGTCGAGAGCTCGCTGGATTTCGTTCAGACAACCGTGATGCAGGCGTATCCCTTGCACCTGCAAATGGGTCTGCTCAGCGAGTCCACTTCGCTGGCCAGCACGGCCCTTCACTCCCATGTGTCTCAGCAGGATCCTAACCTGTTCAGTCGGAAGCCCCCACATGAGGAGCTGTTGCCGCGCATGATGGGCGGTGTTGAGCCAATCAGCGAGGTGGACGTAACCGCGGAGCCTGCAGGCGGGAAGATTGTGCCGCAGCCTCAGCCAGACACTGCGCAAGCAGTCCGAACGACTGAGGAGGTGCCGACGGCGGGGCCAATGCTGGAAAAGCCTGGGTTCAAGCTCACTGCAGGTGGGTGCGTGCACTGCATGCAAGCTTGCATGCAT
The DNA here is from genome assembly GCA_001662365.1 of Chlamydomonas applanata. Lineage (NCBI taxonomy): Eukaryota > Viridiplantae > Chlorophyta > Chlorophyceae > Chlamydomonadales > Chlamydomonadaceae > Chlamydomonas > Chlamydomonas applanata. The sequence goes on from BDCZ01000110.1 coordinate 48,397, forward strand.
CGCATCCTTGCAAGTACGCACCATGCATGCTCTGCAGAGCTCGTGACGAGGGTGCTAACTCCATTGCCCTCTTGCACGCAGCCACTCTGGGGACCCACGCAGCATTGACAGATGGGCTGCGCTCAGCGCAGCGCACCTCGCGCAAGAACAATTTCATCAAGTCGTGGCTCATGGATGCGGAGCTATTGGCGGATGGTGCAGCCGTGGTGGCACCCACCGCTTGCTCGGCCAGCTCACAGGCACAGCACCCCGGCATGCCAGGCATGGAGGACGTGCTGATGCATGCAGACCGGGGGCCACCTCGCAGTACTGCACCCACTGTTCAGTACGGCGCCAAGGCCTGCAGCTCGCAGATGTCAGCATTCCTGGACGCAACCACCATCACCGCAGCCACCGGTAACCAGGCTGCGCAGGCCGCCACGCCTGCGGTGCCTTCAGGGCAGGGTGCCCCCGCTGCAGCCAGTGCCAGCACCAGCGCACTGGCCCCTGTGGCAGCGATGCTGGCCAATGGTGGTGCCCTACCGCCGGCGCCGCTGCCGCCGCCGCCGGCAGCACCGTCGCTGCCACTCCAGCCAGAGACGCCCTTTAGCCCCGCAGATGCTGTGTGTGGGCAGGTGCACCCGCCAGCCATCCAGCCCATGTCAGCAAGCGTGCCATCCCAGCCGGTGGCTGGGGCCGCAATGCTTGGCACAACACTTGGCACGGCAGTGCAGCAATCGGCAGCGCAGCCAGCCGTGAACGGGTCAGGCCACGGCCCTGCGTCCGCGTCCCTCCCCTCCCCACCGCTTGCTAAGCAGCCGTCAATCGCGGAGCACCAGCTTCTCAGCGAGGTTGCGATGCTGGCAGGCGATGCCTGCATGTACATCCCCTCAACTGTGACCACTATGACCACCACGTCCCAGGCGGAGGTGCGCGAGTCCATCCCTACGCGCGTCGTGCAAGCAACTGGCAGCCAGGGACTGGCTAAGGAGCCCCGGCCACTCAGGTACGTGGGGGCTGCGGGCGTGTGGGGCGGCATGGGCAGCGGCGTGCGTCATGTGTGTGTGTTGGACGGAGTGGGGTGGTGGAGGGTAGCGGCATGGACTGGGGTCTAAGGCCGCGGCCGTGGGGGTGGCGTGTGGAGAGGGATGGGGACCAAGGGTGCAGCTGAAAGCAGCGGCAGCGGCGTGGGCAGTTTTTGGGGCAGAGACGGTGGGCTTGGCGCTGGGGCTGACTTGCGGTTCGTTGGCTCGGTGCCTCTGAGCACTCGGGGGGAGGCGACACGCACGGGCATGGGCATGCTGCAGCACCTCATGCCCCGCCATACGATCCCATGCGGTGCTTCCTACTTGTGGCCTGACAGGCTCATGATCGTGATGTGCGTGCTGTGCATGCTGTGCTACGGCTGCAGGGTGCTGGACGGTGGGGCACCAGCGATGCGGCTGCCGCAGGCAGCGCCCCCGGAGCGAACCAAGACGATCGCGGTGGCATCTCATTGCCCAGAGGACATGTACACCCAGCAGTGGTCAATCGAAGACTTTGTACTGCTGCGGAAGCTGTACGAGGGATCGCTGTCAGTCGTGTGCCATGCGCAGCACAAGCGCAGCGGGCGGCACGTGGCCCTGAAAGTCTACAAGCGCTCGAGGCTCCACGAAATGGAGCGCTTCCAGCTGGCACGTGAGATCTGCCTGCACATCCGCATCCTGCACCCGTACATCCTCGCACTTTTTGCCGCGTGGAAAGACGCCAAGTACGTGTACTTGGTGCTCGAGTGGGCTCCCCGAGGCAACCTGTTTGACTACCTGGTCGCGCGGGGGGGTCAGCTGGAGGAGAGTGAAGCGGCCGCAGTGGTGCTACGGCCCCTCATGGCTGCGCTTGCCTTCCTCCATTCCCAAAACTTCATCCACCGGTGGGTGTGGGTGCAGAGGGCTGAACTTTTGGGTGGGGGCCAGGAGCTGGTTGAAGGAGGGCACAGGAGCAGCTGGGGCAGGGCTGGGGCAGGGTTGTATCAAGTCAGCTTGCCATTGGGGGCACAGCCGGGACCACAAACGGGCTCTTCAGCAAATACTCACCAGCACAACAACCCAGCCAAACACACGAGCACAACACACAAAGAGTCAAGGGGTGGAATGGTACCACAAGCACCCCATTACCTATATACCTATATTCCTATAACATCACCTATAATCGGGCTATATACCTATATCATGCCCATTGCAGGGACATCAAGCTAGAGAACATCGTGCCGTGTTTGGTTCGATTGTTCTTATTATATAATGTATATTTGTCATTATTTGCTCATGCCCACTGTAGGGACATCAAGCTTGAGAACATCGTGCTGGACGCCCAGTGCCAGATCAAGCTGTGCGACTTTGGGCTGGCGATCGACCAGAAGTTTGAGCAGGCCAACACGCGGCTGGGCACGTTTGGGTACTTTGCACCTGAGGTGAGGGGATGGTGGGAGAGGTCTGGGCGAAGGGGCTATCGTTGCACATGGCATACACATACAAATAGCCCATACAGGAGCGATGGGGGCTGGTGGCAGGAAGGGCAAGGGCATTGGTCCGCGTCTCGGGTGTTTGAATTGACCATCACGGCCGCTTGCTGCTCCCAGTACCCATCTGTACTCATGCTGCACCCCTCCTCATGCACCCACCTTGTCAGACCTGATGCATACAGCCACCCCCTGCCCCCCGGTCCTTAACACTGGCTCTTGTGATCACCCCCTGCCCTGCAGCTGCTCAACTGCCCACTCAAGAAGGGCCCCTTTGACTTCAAGGGCGACCCCTCCGTGCCGACATACGACTGCAAGGTCGACTGCTGGTCGGCCGGTGTGCTGGCATATGAGCTCCTCACAGGAAAGGCCCCCTTCTCAGCATCCTCTGCCACCAAGATCTTGGATGCTATCAAGTCAAGAGAGCTGGAGTATCCATCTCACCTATCAGACGGGGCGGTGTCGTTTCTGCGTGCGGCGCTGACCCGCGATCCCACGCAGCGTGCGACCGCAAAGCAGCTGATGATGCACCCCTGGGTCGTGGCTGCATGTGCTGGCTTCCAAGGAGGCAGCCCGTTGCCGTCCTTTGCGCCCATCCCCGCCCCACCCCCGCCCCCACCCGTGCCAGCGCCTGCAGCGCCGGCGCCACGGCCCGCGGATGCTGTGGCAATGGGGGCGCCAGCACCCTCCTCAGCACCTCTCACGGTAGGGGGCCGCGCCGACATGATCAGCGGCCAGGGCAGGTCATAAAACTGGGAGCCTGTGGGGCTGGGAACAGCGGTGGTGGTGGCGTCGCGCACCAGCAGTCGGCCCGCAGCGGGCGGTGATGGCATTGAGCGGCACGCGTGCTGTGAGACAGTCGGCTGGCCATGCCGATGGACGGTGGATTTCAGATAAGCGGCACGTGGCCGTCCTGCCTTTTGAACTGGTGACAGCTGTAGGGACGACTGTGCTGAAGACCGGACATGCAAGGGGTTGCTGCAGGTGTCGGGTGGATGCATGAATTGGCAAGGGATGGGCCTGGGATGTGTGGCTGGGGCCTTTTGTTCCACGGACCAGCATACTGCCTCTGCTTTGCTGGACTTTGGCATTGGAGGGCGCTGTGCTTGCGGCCCCTACTTGTGGTGAAAGGCTTTGGGCCCATGACCCAGCAGGCCATGTGACCGGCCGACATTGAAAACCGCAGATATTGGAACTGTTTTGTGTGAGGGTGTGCCGTGTGGGCGGCGTTCTTTCCTCCTGACCCCTTCCCGTGGCCCCATCAGAGCGCGAAGAAAAAGTGCATGTGCACGCGGCACGTTGGATGGGCTGCTGCATCGCAGGCCAGGCATCTGGGGCACATGTGCGGGCGGGTTACTGTTAGTATATGCAGGCTGTGCTGGCCACCTTTGAGGGCATGCATGGGTTTGAGAAAGTATTGGTGATGTGTTGTGTGAGGGCTCCGCAGGTATGGGGCCGCCCCCGATTGCTGTGGCTGCTGGCAGCCTGCGGCCCCGTTCCTTCCGAATGCGTGGCACGTGGCCATGGGCGCGTGCCCCATGGGGTATTGCTAAAGTGGGTCGCTTTGGCATTGGAAGGCAGGCAAGGATGGCATGTGGAAGCCACAAGTGGGAGGGGAGGGGGTTGGTGGGGTGGGGGTGTCGAGATGAAGGGGGATCGAGTGTTGCCAGCCACTTGATGTATATGTTGGACGCGCGGACTGCATGGCTGGTTAGTGCACTGGCTACATGGCGTTGGGTATGGGCATGGCAGGCTGGTGCATGTGCACATGAGGGATACTGCGCATGCGGCGCGTGATATGTGTTGTGCCGCCCCGCCCTGGGGGGCGGCTGTGTGGTGTGAGGATGAGACGCGCTCGGAGTGTTGCGCCGCAGTACTGTGCTGCCAAAGCACAGCAGCGGTCTGCGAGCAGACGCATCGGCTTGGATGTCGGGGGAGGCAATGCATTTGGGCTGTGCAGGGTTTCAGTTGGGCGTCATGCAAGCAAGAGGTGGCGGCTACGTGTTTGTTTATGTTTGTGTTGAGAGCAACTGGGAGCGGTGAGCTTCCTCATATGTCGGCGAGCAGCATATGTACCATGTTGCATGGCGAGGGAGGGCAACAAGGGAGGGGCCGATCGAATGGCGCGCTCCACAATCCATTGGGTCTCACTAAGATATTGGACTGGGTTTTGGCAGAGATTCGGAACAGGATTTGCTATGTACGCATTTGTGTACTAGATGCTGGAAGAGCGGCGGAGTTATGGACGAACATGGGGGGATATCCATGCCTGTGCTTGCTGAGTTGTCCTGGGACCTGCCAGTGCATGTCAGACTGGGCTGCTTGGGTGCACACCCACAAGGGTCTTTGGCCCCAGCCAGCCTGCTCCGTCACCTGATGTGCATGTAGCAGTAGCAGCACATGTGCCATGTGCATTTGCATGCAACCAACGAATGGGACGCTGGGGACTGCCGCGTTTAATGATTGAAAAGCCTTACATTGCTGGGCAGTGGACACCGCTTTCTGAGCTTGCTGACTTTCACCAGTACCGTGCTGTAATGCAGTGTTGCTGCATGTGCCTGCCCAGTGCGCAACGGTATCGATGGCTGCAGCTGTGCTGTATGCCGCATTGTATGTACCAGAGTCGCAGTGTGTACTGTGCAGTGGAGTGTGTTGCATTGGCACTCGGTTCATCAACTGCCACATCTCTGCAAGGCTGTGGCAGCTGGCATTGTGACAACCAGCATGGCTCAGATGAAGGTTCAGCTTCAATCAGCCTTCCTAAGCTAGGCGACACACACACACGCGCGCATGTCTTCATGCCGTCATCAAGCAGCTCCGCACGCACCCTGCTATATGGTGCCACAGGGAGGCCCTTTGAGACCTTCACATTGCTCCAGCACCTGGTCACCAAAACCTCCTGTGCCCCTGAACTTGCATGCCTACTCAATGGAATTCATGGCATGCCGGCCTATGCACCTGCAGGCAGCTCTCAAGCTGCATGCTGTTCTTTGGCTGCTGAACCTCTGGCATGATGACAGTGACCGATGCTTTCACTGCATGGCTGGCTGCAAAGTTGCCAGGGGCGCAAGCTTGGAAGCAAAGCTGCCCACCGCTGTTGCCCCCTCCACGTGGTGGCCACTTGGTACCCGGCAGGACACGTCTAGGATGTACTTGCCTGTATCAGTACAGAGCAGTACACGCCAGGAGCAGCAGTACGATCCATCAATTGCCACTGGTCATCAGTTGGCATGGGTATGTCATGCCCCGTGACAGGTGTGTGGCCCAAGCAAGCCAAAGCTCTGTACAGATACAACTGTACTTGTGATTTGTGCCCCTTGGCATGCAGTCTTGCAGGGGATCCAGCTCGGCAGTCATGTCAGCAGAACAAGGGCCCTGCAAAACGTACCTGACGTATTCTTCGCTGAATCTAAGGGGCCCATGGGGGACTGCAGCGTGAGCACATGGAGGAGAAGGACCTGCATCCATGCACATGCAACTGCCAGTTATTGCCTGGCAGGCTCAGCAGCCACTGCCTGGCAGGCTCAGCAGTCCATGCTGTGCATGCAAACACACCAGCAGACACTGGCTGCAACTGTGCAAGCCAGTCACTGCCTGGTGTGAAGGACGCAGTCAGAGGCACGCATACATGTTTGACCTCATGCCTGCAGCCTGGGACCTCTTATGTGGGGTGAGAACTGAACAGGGGCTGTTCCTGAACAGCACCTGACGGTAGCCCTACCCTGCCGCTGTGCATCCCATTGGCATGCTCTTACTCACCCGCAGCTCATGCCCCATGTGGTGACACAAGTACTCATGGCCCTTCTTCAGCAGTCCGTACTCGGGCACCGCGCCCATGCCTTTCCAAAAGTCAGGCACGCTTGCGCTGTAGCAGTAGGACTCGGTGATCTCCCTCACAGAGGTGGGCAGGCTGGCGACAGCAGGCCCCCGCAGGGGCAGGCCCTCATGCACTGCTAGCCACCTGTGATTTAAGGAGAAGAAAGGAGTGGCAGATGGGCCAGGACGACCATATGCAGGACCTGGGACGTTAGGCACCGACAAGGCACCAACAAGGCACTGCCATAAACACATCATGCAACATGCAGAAACCTGTGCCGAAACCTCACTTTTCAGGCTGCCAGCACGGGCATGGCCATGCTGCAACAGGACCAAAGAGGAGTGGCCAGTGCCAAGTCATGATACCTCTGTGAACCATGCGGTTCAACTCATGCATGCATGCATGCCATGCCGTGGCGTTCATGTGCAAGCAACCGCCTGCTGTGCACAGCACACACCTGTCTGTTGTTTTCTCGGTGAATGGGTTGTTTGCTGCCTTGACAGTCTGCGGGTTCACAATGCGCCTGACCAGCTTGAGCGTAGTGGATGCGTTACCAGCAGCATCCAGGGGTGCGCGCATGACGACCTCATGTACCTCGTAGCCCCCGTACTTGATGCACATACCACGCAGCACCGCTGCAAGGCTGGTGACATTGTTGTTGTTGATGGCACCAAATGCACGGCACTCTGTCCGGGCATCCATGCTGCCACCTGAAGCACTTGTGGTTGATTAGAGTCTCATGCCATGCATGGTCCTGATGCCCATGTCAGCGCATGGCCCTGATCAAGCCGTGGCAGATCAGTGACGCGTGCTGTCTACTGTAGCGAATGAAGATTAGCGGACAAGCTCGATGTCTACATTCGATGGCCAAAACGGGACTGGAGCACAAACTCGTCAAAGTTGCGCGAGCGGCTATGCAGCCGCAGAATTTGTTCGATTAGTTCACGAGCACGGGAACCAGATCATTATCTATCTGATGTACATATATGTAGTGTGTGGTGGGATCATTGTTTGTTGCCTTTGGCCGAGGCATCAGTAGCTCTGTCAGTAGCTGATATCATAATGCCTTGGGCTCTTACAATGATTGCAAGAATTGTTCACTGGTCACGAGTCCTGTTGAATCACCTGTCCGCTGCTGTGCCTGCAGGGCACTCTGCAGCCTCAATGGTGGTGCGTGACTTTGCCCACGAGCCAGTGCACGATGCGGTCCATCATACCTGCAAGTGCAGGAGGAGGGCACAATGCTGAACCAAACAACCGTGACTGCTGCAGGGTTTGTAGGGTCCCTCCCCAGTGCCTATGGCAAGCAAGGCACCCCTCCGTGTGCCTCCCCAGCTCAACCTAACCAAACCCAGCCCCGACCAGACGACCACATCCGTGCCACAACGCCATGGCTGTGCAGGTGAGAGCTGTCGGGACCACTCACGTGTGATTGCAATGACGCCGCCCACTACAGCAGAGATGCGTACGAGGTAGTGCAGCACAGAGGGCGGCCGCGCGTTGATTGTGATCACAATGGGGGAGAGGTCGTACATCAGGTCAAGGGATGGCACCTGCACCAAGCCACAGGGCAGGTGCAACAAAGTGGCGCTCCGTTCAGTCCAATGACCGTGAACCTTGGGGTTGCTGCAGCAGGGCGCTCAGGCTTTCGCCATGCGGTGAATGTGGCTGGCCCCAGCTGAATGCACACTTAGGCGTTACCCATGCATTGCAGCAAGGGCGCATGGCTGCGTCAAACCTGGCCTGCAAAGCGGGTAGGTGTGTGGACAAGTGCCTGTAACAGCTTCTTGCACGCACCTTGCTCCCGTCTCGGGGCAGGGGTGACGCGTACTCGGTCACACTGTACTGGTGCGTCTCGGTCACACCTCCTAGCCGGCCGTAGTACTCTGTGGGCACCACCTGCAGCAGTACAGGTGGCAAGACAGAACAGCGGTACATGTGGCGGATATAGACCAGACTGGCCATTCTTCAACAAGTGCCTCGAACGGCATGTGACAAGAGAGCACACGTACGCAAGCTGCTGGTCAGCCCCAACTGCTGCACACTGCCCGTGCTGCTCCGCCTTGCAGGAGTCGTGTGCCACAGCATCCGCCAGCCATCACACATATGCCCTCATACCACCCCCAAACAGCGATCTCAAGACACCCCACACAGCGATCTCATGACCCCCATACAGCGATCTCAAACCACGGCCTGCATGCTTGTATGCTTTATCAATGGAATGCATACTGTACCTTGAGGAAGTACTTGAACGCGGCAAAGTCCCCGGTGAGCACGCGCTCAAAACCATCCAGAGGGTTGACCTGCAGATTTTGGATTACAGTTGCCCGAATGCGACCGTCACATGACTCAGAAGCCTCACATGGGCCACTGCCCACATGTACACAACCTGCACCATTCTTGGTGAGCAGCCTACTCCCATACAAGCACTGGTTGGGTGGCAGATCCAGCGCAGGATACGTTGATTGTGCAACCAGCAAGCATCCGCAGCACATCCCAACACATGAACCAAGCATACCTGGCCAGGAAAGTGTGGCCCAAATGACACGTGGTGCATCTTGTGCGTCATATTGAGCACCTTTGGGATGTGGTGCCCCCCCAGTAGCTGCGCAGCAGCAAGGAGTGGGTTCAGGGGGATCCGGTTCTGCCGCAGCATGCTCAGGTTTGGGGGTGCAGGGGGTATGGTACATGGGGGGCCCTCACAACACGGCACCCCCAGGAATAGCGAGCCGCCCCTCAAACCCACGGCACCGCCCGCATCAGAGAGGTGCCCCTCGATAACCCTGAGCTGCGCAAGGGTCACACAAGTACATTGCAAGGGTCAAACGTCTCACCTGGGGCAGCACTTGGAACACGACCTGTTGGTGCACAGAGATGTGCACGCGGCCCGCCACGCGCTTGACCAGCATTGTACCACTGAGGTGACAGCCCTCGTGCCTGCCTGACTCCTCCTCCATCTCCGTCAGGTGCTGCACACACATACACACAGGCACACACGAGACAACATTTTGAGTACACTGCACAGTGCAGTACAGTGCAGTACAGTGCAGTACAGTGCAGTGCAGTCGGTGCAACGCAAACGTTCTTCCTAAAGTTCTGTCAGGTGCTGGCTTCCGCGCATGCAGAGCAAGACATGCAGCAGTACGCCACGTACAATGTAAATGGATCCCCCACCCAGCACGCATTTGACATGCACCCCTCGCCCCTGACGCCACAACCCAGCCCTATGGGCGGTTCCTCTTCATTCGAGTGGCCGTGGCGTACCACATGCCCAGCAACCGCCTGGTCAGCAGCAGCTGCTGCGCGGCTCTGTGCTTTGTTAAGACCATCAGAGTCCCAAACTTCCGATGCTTTTAACATGAATCAGACAGTGCAGAGCGGCTGACGGATGAGCCACAGCAGGAGTCTCTGCCGAGCTGCAGGATCCCACAGTCAAGGCTGGTGAAACTCGCTGCTCTACCCAGATCCCGTCCCACACAAAACAGCTCACCTTCATGGCCAGTGGCACATTCACGTTCATCATCGCCCCCCCGGTCCCATCCTCCACGATCTGCTGTGACTGCGGCGTGTGGTACTCTGCCTTGCCGATCTTTTTCCCATTTGCATCCAGCCGTATCTTGTGCACCTCCATGCCTTTGGCGAAGCTTGCATCGTTCTCTGCCGTGCCCGATATGTCTAGCACGTCGATGCTCAGCACTGCGCATGCAGGCCGCGCAGCGCGAACATGATGCGAGCATGCGCCACAGTATGCGCCACAGTTGTGCGCACAGGTGGCTGTGCCGTACAGCATCTGAGCACTCCCGTGTGTGCACGCGACCCACGGGTGCACCACAGGGCAGCAGTGGAGCGCATGCCACCAGGCAGCGAGCATGTGCCGGCCTGGGCACACTGCAAGCTAGGGCTTGGACTGGACACAGCACATGGTACGCGCCCCATGCTCAACCCATGCTTCACCAACCTGCGCATGGCACCGCTGGGAAGCTGATATCGATGTTGATGGGCAAATCATGTCGCCGCTCCAAGTCTACTGACATCTGCGGGGACACTTGTGTTTAGATCGGTCAGGTACATTCTGGACTCAGGACATTTAGCGACCATCAATACGCACCTTTGTAGCTGTATGTAATGACCAGAAGTGCATCGTCTCGTGCACAAAGAGGAACATGGCCAGAAGGACTCCACCAACCGTGACTGCATTTTGATTACAAGCAAGCATATATAATCAAGTCCTCGCTTCCGTGCAGTTGGTGCCACCCAAGATCTGGCAGCCACATGCCCATACGGCTTCAAACCTGCTGCGCCATGTGCTGTCTGCGTTGTTAAGTGCGCCTCCGGCCTGGCATAGGCGCTGAGCGCCGAGAGAGTCTTGCCCCACTTCATGATTATAACCCTGCTGCCATTAAAACATGTGGATTACAAACCTTCAAGCCGCGCGTTGGAGTATCAGGAAAAGAAACAGGTGGTCCGTTGGACTCCTGCTGTTACACCAGCCACACTGCTGTAACCGTTGCGCCATAACGTGCATGTGGCAAGCGACCACGGGCATTTTAACAACCAAGACAGCCTCGGATCAAGGAGCTCAAGCTGTTCTTCAAGCGTCCGCCTCCATGAGCTCCAGCAGCTGCTGCAGCGGCACGCCCGTGGGGGGTGCTGGCCCGTAGCTGTCGAATGGCGTCTCGCCCAGCCCCAGCGCAGATGAGACGCGGTTGCGCAGCACAGGCACGACCTGCAGGGAACCCGCATGACAATTTACAGCATCGGTCGAACTGTAAAGCAGGCACTGCTGGAACAGAGCCAAAACTGCTTACAGCAGAGCGTGTTTGCGGAGCGTCTGCTGCGGTATGTACATCAGCTCGTTCAACACACTGTTGTTATGCCAACACAGTGTGGCTCAGTCATAGCACAGTGCACGTAACGCAGTCACAGGCAGCAGCACAAAACACATCGCACCTCCCAGCCCAGTGCAAGCCTGATATCCTCAAAGCGTGCCGTCAGCCGTGCGCGCCCTGCGCCTGTTGCATCCTCTATCCGAGCAGCCATGGGTGACGACCGTGCTGCAGCTCGCAGCTGCACCTGCAGCCACAGCATGCGGGACAAGTGATCACACCTCAACAACCAGTCACTGCCATTGGTGGGCTCTAGTGGGCCTCCTTTCAAATGCTCCAGCGCAGGAATTAGAGGCAAGCACCTGCCATGAGGTCAATCGTCACAGGTCTGGGGGGCAGGCCTTGGTCAACCTTGGTCAAACACGGCCAGACACGGTCAAACATGATGCTGCCGTATCTCACCAGCTTGTCACCCTCCAGGAAGAGGAACTCCACGTCATCTGTGCCACCCAAGCTTGAGAACTGGGCATAAACATACCCCTCTTCCTGCACCACCTCCCTCACACCAGCCTGCGTGTGGATGAGCTTTCACCATACCCAATGTGCGAGACCCAATAAATCATGTTCACTGCGACTGGTTGCTGACAGGTGTGCAGGTCGTGCAAGGCATGCAGGGTGTGGAGCTGTGCTCCTACATGTTCAGTAAGGTGCATCTATGGCAGCAGAGCTGCAGAGGGTACACAGCCAGTGCACCCCACTGCTTGCCGCACCTGTCGAGACACAGCACGCACAAGTGCCTCCTGTGCCTTGGACTGTGTACGCTGTTCGTACTCCCATGGTTCCAGGAAGTAGCCTGGCCGGTCATCAAAGCTGCAGCCAGCCAGCAATACCAGGCCGTGCGCACAGTGTGGTGTCCGAGCACAACCCTTGCTTGCTGCCAGCAGCGTGCAGCAGCCATTTCAGGCAATGCCCACCACAGCGAGGAGTAGACCTCCTCGCCCCTCACGCTCCTCACGCTCTTCAAAAAACCCCCAAGGCCTCCTCACCTAGAGACGCAGCTTCTGAGGGCAGAGCAGCTGCCCAGTGTGCCGTCCACCGGGCCCACACCTACATGGGATGCATGTGATTCCGCGGCTTGAATGTGCGCAAGCAAGGCATATCAAATGTCACTGATACATGCAAAGCGGGGAACTGGGCTGGTCATCAGGCCACACAAGAGCATGAAAGTCGGCATCAAAGCGCCTGTGCTCACATGTCGGGCAGTCCCCAGTCAGTGGTGCACTGTCGCCCTCCAGTAGGGAGCTTAAACCGTCAGGTAGGACTATCATTGGGAGCAAGGACCCTTGGAGCAGCAGCTCCCCTGGAGGGCCAGCAACCAGGAGCCAGTGCATGCATGCATGTAGCCGTCAGCACAGTGTGCAAAGCTATCAGCGAGCTGTGCAAAGCAGCAACTGCAGCATGCGTGTCAACATGTGCGTGTGGCCACATGATGTGCGGTCAGCATGCCGAGCTGTGTTGCGACACTCACGCCTGGTTGCATCAACATGCACACGCCGCATGCCCCTGCTCCCTCTGCCTTGGTGAGCAGTATGCCCGCTAGCCACTGCTGTGCTGCTACTGCTGCTGCTACTGCTGGTTGAACAGCATGGATGCGACCAGATGCGGCTGATGGATTTCCGGTGGACGCTGAGCTGCATTTGTACGCTTCTTATGCCCATACATTATCGCGAGCACGATTTCATGAACACAGGAGAGTGAGACTGGTGCTGTAGTGCACAGGCAGACGTCGTCTCGCAATACTGAGTACTAAGAATTTTAAATATTCTTCACTGCACCAAGTAATGAACAGCAAAAGGCTAACATCACCTCTTCAGACTCGGTTTATGCCGGAAGCTAGCATGACATGGTCATTACAGGCGCATGTGCTGGCATGTGCTGGCAGCCCAGACAACTAACATGGGGTGTACAGGCTGTACAGGCGGTACTCACAATCACGGCTCAAGCAAGGTACAGCACTGTAAGTGGCTGGTGCTTACATCTGGTCACAACAGCTCAGACTGGAGCAGTGCGCGGCTGGGGGCGTTTTCCCTTGTCTGATGCTCAATAGCTCCTATAACTGTTTAATTAGGTGAAATGTATTATAAGGATCTGCTCTTGCATGTCCACGGATATGCACGGTCATTCACGGCTGGAGTGGAATGCACGGTTATGCACAGCTGGAGTGGAATGCACGGTTATTCACGGCCGGAGTGTAATGCACGGTTATTCACCGCTGGAGTGGAATGCACGGTTATTCACGGCTGGTGTGAAAGCAGCAAGATCGGTGAGTTGACGATCGGTGACGATCAGTGAGTTGCCGTCATCGTGTCTTCGAAACCTTTCCAAAAGAACTTGTTGAGCCGTTTTACGACTTCCGAAGGCACTTGCTTTAAGCACATGTCTTTAGCATGATGTCTGGTCCTCTTGGCATCATGGGCCACTATCCGGCCTCTATGGACGCCGGAGGATCACGTGTTCACCAGCAGGTGGGTCTGCAGACCTAATCATTTGGGCACTTTGGCATGTTGCAACTTGATCATGAAGGCACACCGAGGCACAATCTCATCTGTGCCCCATCGGCACGTGCAGCATATGGGGGGCCCGCTGGGGTGCAAGCCTCAAGGGGCCCAGCGGCTAGCTGGCAGCCACCATCCAGCAGGCACCAGCGTGCACCGCCGGTTTTTTGACATTTCGACAAGGTCATGAAGGATGGGGGCGCATCCCTGAAGCCCCAAGATGGCGCCAAGTTCATGGCCGCCATGCTGGAGTACGATGACCCAGTGGACCTCGTGTACCGCCTGACTAAGCCCACGTTGAGCCCCTGCCGCCGCTGCCAACTTGGCCACAAATCGTACTGCTCGACCTGCACTGCCCGTGCCCGCACCTGACCGTCTGCGCACCCCTCGTTCGCTGTTCCAGTGTGCGTTGCACCTCAGCCTGTGTAACCATAACCATAACCCCTGCCATGCCGCCACCAGTCCCATTTGCGTGACGACGGAGCAGCCGAGGCGCACCCAAACTGTGCCGTGCTATCGATCATCTCACTCATCTGTGATTCCATGTGGTGCAGGAGCACGGCCAGAGGCGGCTGCGCGAGTCACTGTCCTGTGATGGATCTCCTGCCTCATCCAGAACCACGTGGCCCCCTTCCTGGCCCTGCTGGGAAGTGACAAGCTGTACCAACGCACCTGCCGGCATGTGGTGGAAGCCCTGGTCGCCGTCATCTACCACGTGCCTGGCCTGCTGGCTGCCATGCACACCGCGTTCAGTGCTGGAACCATGACTGCCCATGCCGCAGCTGCGCTCGGCTGGTTTGCACTCGCAATTGCATCACAGCCCGAGCGTGCAGACGCGCGTGCCGACCCTGATATGCGCCGGCTGCTGGAACCGCTGAAGGCGGCCGGCGGTGCTGCGGCTGTGGCAGCTGCCAAGCTCGAGGTGGTGCTGGCAGGTGGTGTGATGCAGGGCGTGCCAGGGGAAGGCGGCAGCAGCAGCGCAGTCGGGATTGAGGACCTGGCACAGGCGGCAGGCGGGCGGCATGACAATGACCACCCCGACTTTCGATCCATCAGTATCAACGTCACCTCGGATGAGGTGAGTGCATATTGGTATTGGCAGGGCTACGCTTGCGTGATATTTGCTGTGATAAGTGCTGCTACTGTTCAGCATGCGTGATCTGCACAGCGCCATGTCGGCATGCAGGTGCCCCAAAAGCCTGGTGGCCTTTGCTGCGCCACACGTGCTGCAGGTGCTGTGCCAGAGCGCGCCCTACCTGCCGCGTGCGGGTGAGACCCCACTATCAGTGCAGGGGCCTGTGCCCCCCGAGGCGGTCCTGCTTGACCGCCAGTTCCGGCTGCTGAGGGAAGACATGGTGGGCCCCCTGAGGGAGGAGCTCAAGACCCTTGGCCTGATCGCTGCACACACTGCGGCAGCTGCAGGGGCAGCTGCAGGGGCAGCGCAGCAGCAGCCCGGGGGCAGTGTCGCTGCGGCTGCCACTAGCGCGGTGAGCGCGGCGCAGCTGTCGCACGCACGCCGCGCGCACAGCCTCACCGAGGTGGTGGCGGTGGCCATGCGGCCGCAACCATGTGTCATGATCCGGGTGCGCCTGCCGCCTGGACACCGGTCAAGCCGCTGCGAGACAGCAAAGGAGCTGAACGCATATTGGGAGGACAGTGACCAAGGCACCCTGGCCCGTGATGCACTGGTCTGCATCGCCACCGGCCCGGGCCAGCCCCTTGCCTTTGGCACTGTTGTGCGGAGCGAGCCCAAGGAAATGGCAGCCCTGGGGGGCCCTGTGGTGGGCCTTGCACTCACATCCACAGCTGATGTGAAGCGGCTGGTGGAGCTGATCGGGCAGGGAGAGCAGCATGGTGCTTGGGTTATCCAGGTGAGGCTGCTGAAAAAAAACTATACAGTGTAAACAAGGGGCTCCCGAGCCCCCCCCCCCCTCCCCCCCTCCGATCCTTCCCCTAGAACACCCATCGGGGGGGGGGGGGTGCCGGGTCCTTTATAACCTCTCGTGCGTGTTTCCTGAGCTGGACATTGCATGCGTGCCACATTGTTTGCATGTGGAGCAGGGAATATGCACTGCGGTACATGCCGTGGCAACTTGATTGCTCCTGGCCCAGACACAGCCGTGCCTGCACCATTGATTGCACGTGCTGGGCTGCTGCCTGGCTACAGGTCAGCAGCAACATCCTCAGCACAAAGCCTGTGCTGCAGCGGCTCCAGGAGATGATTGAGGTGCCCATGGCTGAGGAGCTGGTGCATGGCGCGACACACCCCCGGCCTGCAAGCTGCCTGCCAGATGACAAGGTGGAGGAGGTGTGTATTAACTGAGGGCCTGGCATGGGGTGAACGGCATGCTGCATGGACCTAGCCTTTGTTTGCCGCAGCTTGATTCCATCTGCGATGACAGCGCACCCGCCCCTTTGCCATTCAGCAGCGGCCATGCACTGCTTGACCCACACCTCGGCATGCAGAATGCACTGCTGTGCTCCATTGCCTGCAGGTGCTGGGGCAGGCGGCCGCCAAGCTGGACCCCAGCCAGCTAGACGCGATGCGCATGGCACTCACGTCGCGCGTCGCGCTCATCCAGGGTCCGCCAGGCACCGGCAAGACGCTGGTGGGTGCCGAGCTGTGCGAGGCCATCGTGCGCAACAGCGGCGAGACCATCCTGTGCATCTGCTACACCAACCACGCACTGGACAGCTTCCTAGAGTCTCTGCTGGATCGGGGCATCAAGGACATTGCACTCCTGGGTGGCCGCAGCCGCTCCAAGGCCATGGAGCCGTACATGCGCAAGTGAGTAAGCATGCTGACGGACCCGAGGGACCGTACAAGCAACTTCACAGGCCCAAGATGCTTGTATGGCTCTCATTAAGTTGTGTTTGACCAAGTTGAGTGTCATGCCCATTCTCATCACTGCAGTCATGATACTAACGTCCACATGGATGCTTCAACGAAATCGTGTCCATGTGATGTTCCAAGCCGCGTTGTTTAAGGGGGGGAATTGGCAAGTTTGGGACCATAGCACACACACGTGCCATGAATACACGGGAAGACGAGCTGCACCTGATGCAGTGTCAATCATATGCCGGGGTGCGCGCACGGTACATTGATCTGTTTGAGGGGTTGCCCCCAGCTCAGGGATGGAGTGATGCAGACATGCTCAAATTCATGAATCGCGGTAACGACAGGAGAGCCTGGAACAGGCTGGCTGATATGCTCATTGAGATGGACACAAGCCGCACGGCCGCAATGGCCATTACCCAATAACAAACAGTTTTTGAAGCCACAAGCCTATAACGAATGTTGCTAATCCTGTCCCGCGGCAGGCATCTATGCGCCATGATGGGCGTACGATGTAACCAACGCGCGCGCGCACACACACACACGATCCGGCTGAATACAGATCTAGTACTATGGGATCATCAATGCAGCTGCAGCTGCAGCTCAAGGCTACCAGGCTGTTCCAGTGTGCGTTGCGCCTCGGCCTGTGTAACCATAACCATAACCGGGATCGGCATGCTCAAAACCGCTGATCCATGCACACAAGAGCAGGTTAGCTTAGATCATCATAGGTAGGGGGCCTCCTAGCAAACTGCCTCATCCTGCTTCGGGGCTTTACCCAAGCCAGTTTGGCAGCCAGACTGAGGCCTAATAAGTGAAGAGCATCATGCATGCTAAGGGGTCGTAGGTGCCATGTTGAGCCCACCTTGCTGTTGGACAGCTTTTCTCGTCTTGTCCTAATCGCGGTTGTGTGCACTTGTGTGCAGATCTGGGAACAGCGGTGGCTCCAGTCTGCCCAAAGCTGAGGGGCGCCGCCAGTACAGCCTTGTGGAAGAGCTGGACGAGCTGAATGACGAAATTCAGCTGCTAGGCGGCAAGCTGTGGAGCTTCACCTCCTCGCCACAGCAGCAGCGCTTTGACCTGCGGCTTACCCGTGCAGAGGAGGAGCGCAGAAAGAAGCGTGCCAACCAGAACGGGCAAGGCCCGTCAACGCCGCCGCCGCCACCACCACCACATCGGAGCCAGGAGGAGGAGGAGTGGGACGTGCTGGGCAGCTACCTGATGGAGGAGCATCCAGAAGTGTACCATGAGCTGGAGCTGACCCAGGGTTACAGCCCTCTATTCATGTGGCGCGCCTGGCGGCGGGGTGAGCGTGCAAAGCCGCTTCCCAAAAGCAGCAAGTCCAGCAACGGCTGGCAAGCAGCCAAGCCAGCGGCCGCCACCAACGGCATCTGGTCACTGCCCAAGCCCGCACGCAAGCAGCTCGTGGACAGGTGGTATGCAGAGCTGCGCAGCCAATGGGCAGAGGAGCTGGGTGAGAAGCTGGTGCGCGCAGACAAGGCGCAGCGCGAGCTGCTCAGCCTGCAGGACAGTGCGCAGCTGGCAGCATTGAGGGGCGCACGTGTGATTGGCTGCACCAGCACCAAGGCGGCCATGATCAAGCATCTGCTGGACCGGCTGCAGATCGGGGTGGTGATGGTGGAGGAGGCGGGGGAGCTGCTGGAGGCCCATGTGCTCACTGCCCTATCCCCACGCACCAAGCAGCTCATCATGATTGGGGACCACAAGCAACTGCGCCCCAAGGTGAGAAAAGCAGCTGGCCTGCTGGCCTTTGTCGCATGCCTGACTGCCTGTGCTGCATGTATACAAGGCTGCGCGCGTGATCCTGTAAGACCCCAGCCATTGTGTTGTCCCGGTAGCCTCCCGTTGCGTGCATGCACCGGGTGCCCTGAGTAACGGTTGCCACCTGACATGCCGATATGTATACAATAGAATTACCGTAGCCCTTTTGAAGAGAACTAACAATGTTTTATACCGTATCTTTAATGTAATGCCCTGCTTCTGGCAGGTGGACAGCTACCAGCTGCAGGTGGAGAGCGGCCACGGCTACAACCTGAACGTGTCCCTGTTCGAGCGCCTGGTGCTCTCCAGCTACCCCCATGCGACGCTGGGCGTGCAGCACCGCATGCACCCCACCATCTCCGCCCTCATTCGCCACACGTACCCGGCCCTCAACGACCACCCCAGCATACAGCAGCATCCACCCGTGAGGGGCCTGGGTGACGCACGTGTCGTGTTCATCGAGCACCGCAAGGCTGAGGTGCAGAACAGCACCAGCGGCGCATGGGCGCATGCGTCGAAGGTAAACCCACATGAGGTGGGCATGAGCGTGGCTATGGTGCGGTACCTGCTGCAGCAGGCATACGAGCCGGGCCAGTTAGTTGTTCTCACACCCTATCTGGGCCAGCTGCTTGAGCTGCAGCGAGCTCTGTCCAAGGAGTTCGAGGTCCTGCTGGATGACCTGGACATGAACGATCTGCGCAGCATGTCCAAGGCTGATCCAGTTGGCCTGAATCCGGCAATGGTCAAGAGCCTCCCAAAGCGCGCAGGCCCGTCTGGTGGTATGGCCAAGGCACGTGGCAGCGTGCGTGTCGCCACCATTGACAACTACCAGGTGCGTACATTAGGTCATGCTGATCACTGTGACCTGTCATTGCATGAACAGCACCAGCCTTGCAGTAACTCTGTCTTGGACATGTGGATTTAGCTTGCTGAAAGGCAAGCGGGCAAGCCATGTATTCTACGGTATTCTGCGGTGTTCTGCACATCGTTGCATGCCCCTCGACTTATTCCTGGCTACAACGTTCGTTCACGTGCCACCCTCCCAGACCCTTCCGCGATGCCCCTTTGCCTCCCAACCCACAGGGCGAGCAAAGCGACATTGTGGTGGTGTCTCTGGTGCGCAGCAACGACGAGGGGCACGTGGGGTTCCTGAAGGAGCCCGAGCGCATTAACGTGATGCTGTCGCGCGCGCGGCATGGGCTCATTCTGATCGGCAACAGCGCCACACTGCGCGGCGCGCGCAGCCCCAAGGCCACGCAGCACCTGGGGCTGCTGCTGGAGCAGCTGACAGCCATGGGTGCGATGCACGAGGGCCTGCCTGCCGTGTGCCAGCAGCATGGCACGCGTATCCTCCCGGAACTCGCCACCCCGGCCGCATTCATGAAGTACGCGCAGGACGGCGGCTGCAGCCTGCCGTGCTCCGCCACGCTACCCTGCGGCCACTCGTGCCCGCTGCGCTGTCACGCGTATGACAGCGAGCACAAGGACGTGGTGTGCAACGAGCTGGTGCACAGCTACTGCGCGGTGGGTCACCTGGTGGTGCGCCGCTGCTCTGTGCCGGGTGCACCATGCACCACGTGCGTGGAGATCCGCACCCTGGAGGAGGAGGAGAGGAAGAAGCATGAGCAGCTGGTGCTTGCTTGGGCTAATACACTGGCTTGTGGATTATGCATGTCCCGTGCGGCGGGGATGGCTACTTGACTGGTAGAGTCTGCACGTACTGCGGGACACTGCTGGATGAACACCCCCGGCAGGATATCTTCTAGCGGTGCATGCAGCCAAGCTTGTACCAGGATCCTATGTAACCAACCTTGTGTTCTACCCCCAAGTTGCTGCGATGAGTCGCCTGGCATGTCAATGCAGCATGGTATAAGGGGGCTGTGTTGGCTGGCGCCCACGCTGCCTACCTGTGCAGGAGCCGAAGGCGGCTCGTGCACGGGCAGAGGCCGACAAGCGTAAGGCGCAGATGGTGGCAGAGGCGAGCCAGCCGCGTGCAAAGCTGCAGCGCTTGGAAGAGGCGGATACACGGCGGCGTGAGGAGGTGGCTCTGGAACTGGAGAAGAAACGGCTGGAGGCTGCGGTGGCTCTGCAGGTGTGGCAAACACACAAGAGAATGCATGGCACAGGGTGTGGGCTGCAGCCCTGCCTCGAGCCCCCTTGCTCTGTTGCGCGGCCAGAATGCAACCGGCCTGGCGCCAAATTGTTACAACGCCATTTGGTATGCAGGCCAAGGTGGGTCCGGCGGAGCTTCAGGTGTGGGAGGCGGAGCAGCGCCGTGCGGCGGCTGCAGAGGTGGAGGACCAGGCAGCGCAGGCCCTGGCTGATGCGAAGGTGCGTGCCGCCATCAAGGTGAGGTCCAATCAAGACCACACTCGTGTGTTCTGCTGGACGCGGCACCGGCCCTTGTACAGATGTTCCTTCAGATGTGCCTTGATGCGGCAGTGCCCCCACAGACTGTTCAGAGGCATTGGTCCCGCTGCCTCAGTTCATCGCCAAAATGCTGCACATGCTGTGGTGCAGGCTGCTGATGATGCAGCAGCCAAGCAGTCCGCTGCTGAGGCAGAGGAACGTGCCAAGATCAAGGACCAGATTCTCCAGAAGGAGGTCGAGCAGCTGCGTGTGGATGCAACATTCCAGCGGCAGGCCCAGCGCATCCAAAACCAGCAGCGCAGCGTGACAGCGGCGCTTGAGGAGCAGGTTGCCAGCAAGCAGGCACAGGCAACAGCCACTGTAGCCAAGTACAAGTCTGTGAGTGTGACTGTAGCTAGCCCGGGCTGCTGGTGTGCTGCAAAGCTGCATCTGTGGCTGGGCATGCAACAGCCGTACATGTACGTAGACGTGACATTAGCACTATTATTGCACTGCCATTGAACCGTGTCCGAGGATCACCGGCCGCGTTACTCGGCCGCGTTGTAACTGTACTTACAGGTGGCCGCTTGCCTGTCACTTGCTGTGCGTGTGTTGAATCTGTTGGTGCTTTGCGCCACTTGCTCCCCAGGCGCTCAGCTGGAAGAAGGCGGTGGCAGCAGCCTCCGAGGCTGGCTCGCCAGGTGTCTCTGGTTTGGTTGAGCAGCTGAAGGCGGCCATTGCTGATGGCACAGCTGATGTCCTGGACGTTGTGTTGGACATTGTGTTTCACACGCCTGGCCAGGGCATGCGCCTGACCAGCTATGTCGCTCAGGTGTGCGTGGCAGGTGGCTGCTTTGGGTTGTTTTGGGTTGGTCAACTTCAAGCTCCCCTCAGCATGCAAAGACCACTGTGCACATTTACTGTTCTATGGCAAACTTCCATGATAATGGCGCTCTTGATCTTGACTTAAACACATTGTTCCTTACACCCTTGCTCACCTCATCAAACTGATAAATGCGTTCTGCCTGCTGCTTGCCTGCTGCTGCACAGGACCCCAGCACTGTGTCTGATGCAGCCAAGCGCAGCCTGACTGCCCTCAAGCGTGGCCTAGTGCTGGTGGCCGACCAGAAGTGGCTGGATGCACGTGACGTGTCCAGCTCACTGCGGACATCGCAGACGCTTCCTGAGGGCGAGCCGGATGTAGCAGGCATGTTCATCACGCTGTGTGATGTGCAGCTGCAGCTGCGCTTTGCAGGTGTCAGCAGCGTGTCTGTGGCACAGTTTGATGCAGCGGCAATGGTGCACCCTGTGCAGCATCTGGTGGCCGCACTGCAGCTCACCAGCCCACAGCCCTCCAGCAAGGGCGGGCGTGTGACCAAAGCACCTCACATTGCAGATGCGCAGGCTGTTGGTGAGGCTCTGGCCTTCCTGCTGCACCCCATGACAAGCGCTGGCCTGCTGCCCGCTAGCCTCTCCAGCATGGCACTGGATGTGCTCAAATCCAAGGGCCCCTCGCTGCTGATTTCACAGCCTGCCAGCACAGTGCCCAGCATGGCAGCCGGGTCAGGTGCTGCTGGAGCTGTTCCAGAGGCCTGGACCACACGCGCCACTAGCAGCAAGGCTCTGACCCAGCTGCTGAAGCTGGTTGGCATGCACCCGGTCAAGAAGCTGGTGTTTGAGCTGGTCGCCATGGTAAGATAGATGGCTGCATGCATGCCAGGATTTGGTCTGGGCTTGACTGCTGGCGATGTCGATGTCCCGAGCTGGGAGGCGGAGACATTTGAATGGGGCCGCACACATGAATCACATACCGCACGGTTGTGCCCCCTTCGGCTGCACCACTCGCCCACCCACCTCTCCACCCACCTCCCTCCGAGTACAGGTTGAGCTGGATGAAGAGCGTGGCCGCGGTACAACTTCCCGGCAGTACAACGTCCTGTTCTATGGCAACCCCGGCACCGGCAAGACCACGGTCGCGCGCATCTACGGTCAGTCAGGTGCTTGCAGAGCTGGGTGTTCTGCAGGGCACCGAGTTCATCAAGAAGAGTGGCTCTGCACTGGTCAATGGCGGGGTGAGTGAGTTGAAGGAAGACCTCAAAAAGCTGGACAAGGGCGGTGTGCTGTTCATCGATGAGGCGTACCAGCTCAATCCAAAAACCAACCCCATGGGCGCACAGGTGCGGGCAGGGGCATGTAGCCGCTTCTACTTCCATTGCCTTGCCAACCTAATGTGACAACTATAGGCCCGGCAGCACCCCTGGTTCCATGGCTTGTTCAAGAGGGTGTTGCGTGAAGGCCTGGTGGTGCATGGCACTGTTGATCTGTCCATCTGATCTCCCTGTTACACAAGCGCCTCCTCAATCTCCTGCTACGCTCGATTCCCTCCTACAACTATATGACTACTTCTACTACCGTACTAAATATGCTTACAATTATTTTACTACTACACCCAGGTGCTGGACTACCTGCTGCCTGAGATGGAGAACCGGCGAGGCAGCCTGGTGGTCATCCTGGCCGGGTATCAGAAGCAGATGGAGGGGCTCATCGCCCACAACGAGGGCCTTCCCTCACGCTTCCCCAATGTCTTCACATTGCCCGACTACAGTGACAGTGAGCTGCTCCAGCTGATGGAGGGAGTGATGGCTGCTGAGAAGAAGCCGTTCCATGTGGCTGATGCCAAGCACCTGCGGATTGCGGCACACCGGCTGGGCTGCCAGCGCGGCACGACCGGCTTTGGCAACGCGCGCACCGTGCGGAACCTGTACGAGCAGGCCGTACAGCGCCAGTCGGCGCGTGTGGTGCGGCAGCGTGCCGCGGGCTTGCAGCCAGATCTGCACCTGATCACACGTGAGGATCTGCTGGGGCCCAGGCACCTGGATGTCAGCAACAGCCAACCCCTGCAGGAGCTGGCGGCCATGCAGGGGCTGCACAGCGTGAAGGAATCGGTCAGCACGCTGCTGGAGCTGATCAAGACGAGTGCGGAGCTGGAGGAGGCTGAGCAGCCCATCAAAGATGTGGCCCTCAATCGCGTGTTCCTGGGTAACCCGGGCACAGGTGGGCGGGCGGCGTGGGGTTGGAGCTGGACGAGCTTGCATGCACGAGCTTGCACGGGTACTGTAGGTAATGCCAGCTGCAGCTGCTATGCCGGTGCTCTGTACTGCACTGTAGTGGTACTGGCAGCCCAGACACGCTGCACCCACACACCAACCCGCTTTGCGTGCTGCCTGCGGTGCCTGCGCATCTCACACGCCACAGGCAAGACCACGGTTGCTGGCATCTACGGCCGCATCCTGCATGACCTGGGGCTGCTGAGCAAGGGAGATGTGGTGGTCAAGAACCCATCAGACTTCATCGGCGAGGTGACTGTGCTGCCCCAGCGCGTGCCTCAGCTGCTGTTCCTGCCTGGCAACAGCTGGAGCCACGTACGCATCTGAGACTTGGCCTGTGGGGCCTCTGTGCTCGACCTGTGCATGTTGTTGGCGCTTACTCTAAGGAGGCTTGAAGCATGAGCAGCTGTGTGGCATGTGCTGTGCGCACGGCAGGTGCTGGGAGAGAGCGAGAAGAAGACAGCTGCGATCTTGGAGGCCACTGCTGGCTGTGTGCTCGTCATTGACGAGGCGTACGGCTTGAACCCGGGCAAGAATGCAGATCCGTTCAAGGTTTGCGTATGGCTGCCCCTTCAAGCGTGGCTCTCAGGCTGCACCTTTGCCTCTCACGGCTTGCGCACCCGGCAGCAGGGACTGGTACCCTCACCGTGACACGTCCGCATGTTTTCACTCACCTTTGACATGCCCCACATGCCCATGCCCCAAATGTTTCACCCATGTTACATCTGATCTACTGCCAGTGTGCTCCGCGCTGTATGCAGCACTTCTTGCTCTCCCTTCAATGCTCAAAGAAGTTGGCTTTGCCTCGAGGTTTGACCAGAGCTATGCCCGCACCCGTGCCCACCTGCAGACTGCAGTGGTGGACACAATCGTGGCCAAGGTACAGGGCGTGCCAGGTGATGACCGGTGTGTGCTGCTGCTCGGCTACCGGCCTCAAATGGAGGAAATGATGCAGCAGGCCACCCCGGGCCTGGCTCGCCGCTTCCAGCTCACGAACGCATGGACCTTTGAGGACTACTCGGACGAAGACCTGCTACACATCACAGGGGCCGCGGCCGCCCGCAAGTACGGGTGGCAGCTGGGCTACGATGAGCTGCGCGCGGGCATAGAGGTGCTGAAGCGCGAGCGGCGCAAGCCCAACTTTGGAAACGCGGGCGCGGTGAACAACCTGTTGGCCACGGCCGCCCAGCGCATGGAGGCGCGCACCAAGGGCCTGCCCCCAGCGGAACGCGTCAGCGCGGCGCCTGTACCACAGGACTTCTTTCCAGAGTGGGGTGCTGTGGGGGGGGCTGGGGCTGAGCACATCTTCCAAGACCTGGTGGGGTGCCAGCAGGTGCTGTCCAAGCTGAGGGAGTGGCAGGCCACCATCCTGGCCAGCCAGCGCATGGGCAAGGACCCGCTTGCAAACTTTGAGCTCAACTTCCTGTTTGTGGGGGCCCCAGGTGAGATAGACAGCTGGCTCTTGCAGTCAGGCAGGCGCCCAGACAGAGAACACGGTCCTCAACAGCAAAGTTGGCGGAGGCAGGTCCTCGCTGCAGCCCCAAGCTGTGTACCCCCATGCTAACGACCGGGCAGCACCTGCACTCAAGCCCTGCCCATGTCTGGAAGCCGCTCAGGCATCCGTGCGCTGCGCAGGTATTAGGTCACGGCGCGCAGTGCCAAACGCTTGTCGCATTTACTCCTATACACTGCAGGCACTGGCAAGACCACAATCGCGCGGCGCGTGGGCCAGCTGTTCTGCTCCCTGGGCCTGCTGGCAGAGGACCGCGTGACCGAGTGCTCCGCAAGTGACCTTGTGACGGGCTACGCGAGTCAGGCTGCAGGCAAGACGCGCGAGGTCTTTGAGGGGGCGCTGGGTGGTGTGCTGTTCATCGACGAGGCGTACAGGTACGTCCATACTGCAGATCTAATGTCTCCTTGTTTGCTGTGTACTGCTGCAGTACAGCCAACAGCAATACAGTGATTCTTGACATTACATTCTGCATGGCGTGAGGAGAGTAAGCTTGGTAGGAATCTGGTTGCATGATGTAAGTGTAATGTTTACGTGGCTCCGTGCCCCCAGGCTGAACCCCAAGGTTGGCAGCCCCTACATGTCCGAGGTGCTGGATGAGATTGTGCAACTGCTGACAGCTGCGCACTTGCAGGGCTGCAGGGTTGTGATGTGTGCCTTGCTTGCCCCCGCGCACTGCCTGCCGCTGTGCTCCACCTGCTGCAAGCCAGCATGAATCAGAAGTTCACAACATGTGCTGCCCTTGCCCGTCCTGAAATGCTGCAATCCAACCTGTACCTGACATGCGCTGCGCTCATGCATGTGCGCAAATACGTATTGGCTTGCTTGCAGAGGAACGTGTGCGTGGCAAGATGGTGGTCATCCTAGCTGGGTACGAGGCGCAGGTGGACGAGCTCATGACCATCAACCCAGGCCTCAAGTCACGCTTCAGTGAGAAGCTGCACTTTCCCGATTTTGACGCGGCCACCGCTGCCAGCCTGCTGACTAAGCGGTTGTACAAGGAGGGGCTGGAGCTGGATGAGGTTGCGGCAGCTGCACTGCCGGGCCTGGTGCAACAGGTGCGTCTTGCGTGTGCACATGTGTGCTCAAACTGTATGTGTTGTCTGGCTGCAGCTGCAGCGGTGAGGAGGGGCATGCAGGGAGGCCTGCTCAGCAAGGCGCAGGTGTTGTGTTGTGGCACGTTTGTCGGGCAGTCATAGGGCAGTAGCTGGAGTTAAGGCAGTCAAGACACAAGGGCGTGTGGGCAGCTGGCGGCTGCATCAGAAACTGCCGAGCATTGAGCGGCCGCTGTGTGATGCTTGCGCGGTACTCAATGGCGTCATCCTCGCTCGCGAGAGTACGATATGCCCTTACTGTTCCTGCCCGCCCGCAGCTGATTGACGCACCCGGATGGTCCAACGGCCGAGACATTGAAACGTGGGTCAAGCGCATCTTCCGCACATATGCGCAGCGCACCATGGCAGGAGGTAGCGAAGCAGCTGGCTCTGAGTGTGTCAGCCTGCAAGACCTGGCCACCTCCTATGCGGGCTTCCTGTCAAGCAAGGCAGTCAACGCACCAGCTGCCGGCAGCAGGAATGGCGGTGATCATGCCTTGCTGGCTGACCAGCGGGCCGCAGACACAGCCACAGCCACAGCAAGGACGCCAGCTCCAGCCGTACAACGCACAGCAGTACCTGTCACGGAAACCACGGCCGCCTCCTCCACTGCAACCAAGCAGCAGGAGCCACTACTCAAGCAGCAGGAGCAGGAGATAAAGGGGGCCATCGAGGGGGACCCTGGCAGCGCAGCGTTCAATAACCTGAGCCCCGCATTCCTGGCAGCCATGCAGGATGCCCTGGAGGCAGCTGGCCATGACCTGACCTCGGCCACTGCCATGCAGACGCTGGCAGCCGACCCTAACCTGCCTGGGACTGTGGGCCCTGCCCTGGCGGCTGCAGCCGCGGCCACTGGCATCCGTGACATCAACACCCTGATCAACATGGTGCGGCAGTGGCAGCAGGCGCTACAGCAGCAGCTGGAGCAGGAGCGCAAGTTGCGGTTGAAGAAGAAGGCCCCGGTCTGGCGGTGTGCTGTGTGCGGCAGGTGCGAGGCTCGCTGGGCTATGCGTGGGAGTGGCTTGAGTATGTCAGGCTGCCTTGCTAGCACGGCTAGCAACTGCTGGCATGACTGGCGCACTCAGCAGTTGCCCCTGCTCACTTGCCAACGCTGTGCGTGCAGGTACGGCTGCCCCGTCGCACCATACATCGAGTCGTACATCGAGATCGACGGCTAGAGTGCACGTAAAAGTGGTGGCCATGCAGTGTGCCCCTGAGTGACCTGGCTGGGTATTGTCAAGTCTCAGACTCTGGTGACTTGTGAGCTGCTGGCATATGGCAACTCACGTCATGGGAGCCCCCTCAAAGGCCTCAATCACTATATTCACAGCAGGCACTCAGCAAGCTCATATCCCTATGCTGTTGTTGTGCGTCGGTGATCCTCGTCTCAGTGGTGCTGCCCAGGGGTGGTGCTGTCTCAACAGCAAACTCACTGGGCAGCATACTTGTCGGTTTCAGCTGCTGTGGGGTTAGATGTCTGTGCAGCATCAACTAGGCATCAACCTAGTGAGCAGCATCAAGAAAGGACTTAGGTTGTTCAGGTTTGAGCAGGCACAGTTAGAGGAACAATGCTACTGCCGCCATGATACCGGTTTTCATGCATCTTCTGGCATTGAACCACTTGCTAAGGCCATGATGTGCGTGGTTTACTGGGTTCAACGTTCAGCGGTGCTGACCGAACCGGTGCAGGAAGGCGTTGATTAAGATGGACCGCCAGCCAAGAGCTCTCAAGGCAGTGCTCAATAGCACTGAGGCTGCATCATATGTAAGCAACCTTTGCTCGTCAGCCACAGTTGGGCACATCGAAAGACATTACTCATACACCCACATGGGCCAATGGACTCTCCTAAGCTGCCCAGTTGCATGATGACGGCATCTCATGCTTTTCTCTAGCCTCCTATGCACTGGTGGGCCACTGAACCAGCCCTGTCTGCGAAAAGAATATGCTGCAAATGCTCCAGCTGTCCAGCTGTCTTGTACTCAGCAACTTGGCAAGCTGAACAGCTGCCCCTCCTCCTCTTAGGCTGCAGTAAACGTGGAGCCAGCAGACAAGTCAAAGTCAACTGCCAGCATGCCACATAACCGGCCACATGCCCAGTGAGTACCCAGCTTTGTACTCACACCACGCCTGGCAGCTCTATCGTCTCTGCTACCGCAGCCATCGCGCTGTACAGCTTCAGCGGCCCTCCTGGCCCCAGCAGATCATCCATGTGGGGCATGGCGATGCCTGCAAGGCTCTTGGCTCCATCCTGCCCCTCTGCCAGCAGCCCCCCATACACTGAGCCCACAAACAGCGGGTGCTCTGACGCGCCAGTCAGGCAGGACAGCCGTACCGCCGGATCACGTGACACTAAGTGGGACACTAGGTCAACAAAGGCTGGGCTCAGCAATGCCTGCGCGCATGGCCCAGCCTTGGACGCCTCTTGGCTGAACGCGTACGTGCCAGCGCGCATGTCCAGCACGCACTCAGGGCTCAACGCCTCCCCTGCGAGGTTTTTAGAAGTGAGTGTACAGTTCGGTGCAGTCCCCAGAAATCAATGAAGTTCCGCAGCCTCCACAGTCCAAACTCTAACCGTGCGCCGTGGTCTGCACTCACCTGTTGCGGCCGCCCAAGCAAACATCCACAGGCTGAGTCCCATGGCCCACGCATCACGTGCAGATCCATAGTCCAGGCTCGTGTGCTGCTGGCTGAGATCCCTCGAGTTCAGGACCTCTGGGCACTTGTACAGTGCAGAGCCGCCATCATAGGTCGGTTCACTCCAGTAGCCGTCCGCCTCCTGCCACACTTTCCCACACCCAAGATCTACTGTCTTGAGCGATGCGTTGGCCCCAAACAGCAGCAGCTGCTCTGTCTTCAAGTCCCCTGTGTCAAGGCAAGGCACAGGCAGGCGGCCGCATCAACAGTGGAAGCAGCAGTAGCAGTAGCAGTAGCAGCAGTAGCAGCAGCAGACCGCCATGCCAAGTGCAGCCCACACTGGCATGTGGCTGATCACCCCGTCATCATCCTGAACCTACTAGGTACTCCTAGTTATGCAATCATGCAGGTGCAGACAGCACAGCACTGCCATACACTCATCAAGTCACCACCATGCCTGGGACTCTTCCCGCACCTCTACTATACGTAGGTCAGCCTGTACTGCACTGTACTGTACTGTACTGTACTGTACTGTACTGTATGTAGGTCAGTCACGTACCATGCATGACCTGCGCGTCCCGCAGCACCAGCAGCATGCTCAGCGCACATGCCGCCAAGTGCTGCAGCGCCAGTGGGTGCAGGACGGGTGTGTGGCCATTGACCTGTGTCTTCCGCGTGAACCCGCGGATCAAGGTCTCCATGCTCAGCATACCAGCCTCCATCACCAGCAGCAGCCCCTTCTCATCCGGGCCCACTGCGGCCACAGATTCGTGTTGTGACCACAGATTCATTCGCGGAACAGAGAGCAGACGGCTTGGCGCCACAAATCAGGGTAGACAGCAGGGTAGGGTAGCAGAGCAGAGCAGAGGATGTGAAAGAGCCCGCATGTCATCAGCCCCTGAGCTTGGAGCCGCGCACCCGCGCTGGGTAAGTCCTGAAACTTAGATCCATGCCCAAATCAAAGCCACGCCAAGAGGCAGATGGTACAGGGCTACAGGCTTGGTGCATGCTGTACTTGCGCGCATGCTGCAAGCAGCTTCAAGGGCCGTATGTCCAGCCTGCTGTAAGAATCATTTTGCAGTTTTCCACCAACGCCAGCCCACATTATGTATCATCGCCAGCCTGCGAGCAACAGCTGCCTGCTTCGGGCCACGGCACTGCCACGCACCTGCTGCATACAGGGGGCAGATGAGTGGGCAGACCGAGGCTGCCACACGCAGCGTAGCCAGCTCCCCTGCCATGCTTTCCACAGGGAATTCTTCACTGGGGACACAGCACTTGATGACAACAAGGGCCGTGGGTGCAGGCGCGCCGAGCAGCCCTGGCCGCCGTGGTTGCCCGTCCGCCGACGCCGCGGCCATGCTGCCATGCTTCAGGGGCAGGATGACTGCGTGAACCTCGCCTTGGGCTCCATCACCCACGCGGCTACGTGTCTTGCCTCTCAGCTGAGAGAGGATGGACGCGTGCTGCGTGCGCAGCGCCTGGACTGGAAAGAACTTGACGACCTCTGCATGCGTCAGCTCCACGATCGTGTCCTGCACGATCAGCCGCTGAGGCGGGGTGCCAGCTGGCGGCATGGGCTGAGGCTGGGGCTGAGTTGTTGTGCTGCAAGCTAGGTGTAGTGCTCACGACTGGTGCGTGCTTGCATGCATGCGTGGTCTGCATGGACACGTGTAGGCACACAAACAACTCTGAAGACGTGCAGCGACTGCGTTTGGCAAGCTGCTCTCGCTCTTCGACATGGTGTTTTGATGTCGTGATGCTTTATCACTACAGCGCTCACGGCGGTCCGGCCTTCAACTCACCTCTCTGCCGTGTCGCACTGCAGAACGTTGCGACGTAAAGTCTAGCAACTGCGATATATTATAACAAGCAAACAGCCCGGCAAACAGCCCTGGTATTTTGTGTCGTAACCAGATATAATGCGCGCCCAGTGCAAGAAGCAGAGTTGATAGCGACAGCTGATGTTCAGGAATCGTGAAGGGGTGTGCAGCACGGAATGCCATGGAGAGCATAACCTCGCGACACTTTGTGATCACTTTTTGGTGAGTCATGGCTCGTGTTCATGTGTTCATGTGTCCCTGTGTTCCCTGGTGCGGTAATCCCAACCTGCACTGCACCTGCTACTGCACATAGAACTGCATGGGCGCCCGTACCCTCGCGTGCCTTGCTCAAACTAGACGCCAGTTCAGTTTGGATTGAGTTTGCATGCAAGCACGCACACACATTTACGCAAGCACCACCTACGCATGCCGTTCCGCATTTTGGCTGTTCCAGCACGCGGCAAAGCCATGCCAAGCGCACAGAGCACGTCCGCGGCGCTAACACCAACAAGACAGTGCAATGTGCACTGGTGCAGTGCTCATAGGCCCAGTGGCCGGCCCACACAGCACACAGTGCTAGTTGATGGCCCACGTCTTGTTCTGATAGCTGCCGGCTGGTGTTGGTAGCTGATGTTGGTGTTCGTGGCTTGGCTTGGATGGTGGCTGGGCTTGCGGCTTGGGCTGAAGGCTTGAGCAGATGCCTTGTGCTGTTGGCTTGGGATGACTGAACAGCTCGCAGCTTCAATGGCTTGGGCCAGGGCTCTCCGTTTGCTGCTCCGCGCCCAGTGTGCGCACGTCCGCGTCCTCCCCGAGAATAGAACCAGCGGGCAGCAGCTCCCGCATCTGTGTGCATGCATCACGTGTTCAAGCAAGCCCAAGATGAGCAAAAGGTGAGGATCAACTTGAGGATCAACCTGAGGTGAGCTCAAATTGAGGTGAGGCCCCAGATGCAGCAGGGCCTCAGCCTACTGTGCAGGGCACAGCCGAGGCAGGCTTGAACAGAAAATATCAAAAACTAAGCAGGTGTTCAAGGACATTCAAGGCAGGCCGACGGGACATGCATACACAGGTGGCCAGCAAACAGGGGCAAGGTAACGAGCAGCGCCAGTCAGGCACCCCCACCCC
>BDCZ01000110.1:81160-123376 GCA_001662365.1 Chlamydomonas applanata
AGCCCAGCCCACCCCAGGCACTACCTGCCCCCCTCACCCGAGAGCTTGCAGTGCGTAGCACCTCCACTTGCTTACTGTCCAGAGTGACAAGGATCTGTGCACCGTCACCCTGACCCGTGACCTGCGGTGCCACTCCATCCACCGCACAGGTACCGAATCTACCCATGCCACAGCTCATGTGCACGGCCCGTGCTTGAAGGTTCTCGTCTCAAGAACGTCATACTTGCAGCACATGCTTGCACATTGAAGGCCACAAACAAGCTGGCGCCGGGGCTCACAACCACAACACATAGATGCACAAGGCTCATGCTCGCAGCACCCCAGCAACCGCAGAACCACACTAAGGCACACGTTCAACACACAAATGAGGCAGCTGCACACGCCCCCGAGTGACCCTGGCATGCCTGCGAGACTTCCATCACACGCACCGGGTAGGAGCCGATGGACACGGTGTCCCCCACCAGTGTCTGCACACGCTGCAGCACCTCCGCAATGCGTGTCTCGTCGTACTCTGACAGCCGGAACACCTGAGAACAGGGAGGAAGGGGGGGCCAAACATGGGCGCATGGGCACATGGGCGCATGGCCGCCGCATGGGCACAGACACAAACCTCAACACGCAGCAGGGATATGCAGCCCAGCCACTCCAGCAGTACGATGGTTTGGCGCATGTTGCACCTGGTTGTGGAAGGGCTCCGCTGGCCGCGACTCGGTGAGACGCTCCTTGACGGCACGGAACTTTTGGCGCATGAGATGGGGCACGCCGGGCAGCACGTACACGTTGGGCGCGCACCTGGGCGCACCAGCCAGTCAGTCAGTCAGTTAGTCAGTCAGTCAGTCAGTCAGTCAGTCCTGAGTCAGTCACCCGGTCCGTGCGTCTCGCTCAGCTGGCCAACTACCTGCCACTCGTTCGTGGGTCTCAATCAGCGAGCCCATCCATCAGCCATTCATGGACCAGTCAAGCCAACCAATTGGTGACCAGGCGTGCGCTAAGCTGGGCCAGGGGGCCCCAGCGCAAGCATACCACAGCCGCAGCATCAGGGCCTTTGTAAAGCAACAGATGGGCGCTGCGCTTGGCAGCAGCTGGTCAGAAGGCCAAGCCAAGCCGGGCCAAAGAGGGCCAGATCAGGCTCGCCCCACGCACTTGAGCAGTGGGAAGCGGGAGACCTCTCCGGTGTCTAGTTTGTAGTCGATCAGCTCCACCGCGCCTGCAGCTCAGCAGGGGTGTGCGTGGCAGATGACAATGTTGTAAGCATGTTTTTTTAAAGGTGTTTTAACTTGTTTTCTGCCGCAATGATGCTTTACAGGGGCTCTCTGTGTACCACCCCTCCCCAGTAGCAGGGCAGCAGGGCCCACCTTCCCCGCTGGGGGTCTCAGCCATCTTGAGGTGTGAGGGGGTGATGCCGGCGCCAAAGATGGCACGCAACCGGGCCTCAAACTCGGGGTGCCTGCGGGGAGCATGGAGGAGGATGGAGTCATGAGGGGCATGGGCCATGCCAGCAATAGAATGTTGGGGATCCACAGGACACAGGGCACAACATGCTCCACGCAGTGTACACGTGCTCCACAGTGCGTCATGTGCACATAACACAGCAACGCATGACGCACGATGCGATGCCACATATGGGTGCAAGCACGCTGTACACATGCTAACACTGGTGCCATGGGTACAAGTAAGGCAGTATCTCATATCTTGAATAGCGCCTGATGCAAGCAGTGCGGCGCAGAGCAGTACAGCACAATGCAGCGTGCAAACCAACTGAACATAAGCCAACCACCTGAGACCACCTGACACCAGCTCCAGCCAACCAACACCACCGAAACCAACCCAAACCAACCAACACCAACCGAAACCGTACCGCGTGAGCGTGCGGCCCAACCCCAGCGCAATGCCCTCCACCGTGACATCATCCAATGTGGGGCCAATGCCACCGCATGTGATGAGCACATCCACTGCAGGCGACAACCGCCCAACCTCCTCAGCCACAGCCGCTGCGTCGTCACGCACCACCACCACCTGCGGGGGTCGTCATGCCATCCTACTGCTCTTGTACCCCTTACAAACACCTTTAGACTTCCGCACGATTCTGTACCGCAGCTGTCAAGCAGTTGTACCGTGGTTGTACCAGTACTGTACCGTACTTGTACCACAGTTGCACTGCTGAGCGCGCGCGCGACCCTGTCACGCATGCATCCTCCTCCTTGTTCTGCTGGTCAAGACTGGACCAGTGTGCACCGTGAGCACCCGGCTGATGCACCACTTGGATCCGCAGGCTGATGCACCACAAGCATCCGCTTGCCACCCTCTAGTTTGTGTGTACTGCATGCATCTCATCAAGCTTCACCATCTGAGTTCGCGCGCACCTTGAGCACTGTGTAGCCCACGCTGCGCAGCTCGGCACACAGGAACGCCATCGCGGTGTCGGCCACCTGCCGAGTGATGAGGGTGTGAGGGACGCGTGTGTGTGAGGAGGGTGTGAGACGAAGGGCTTGAGGAGGCCATGCATGTGTGACCTGCGTGTCAGGGCAGTGCTTAAGGGAATGTCACAGCGGTCCGCCGCTGTGGCGCCTTGGGTTGGACACTGGGCGCTGGGTGGCGGCGTGTGAGGTTGGCAGTTTGTTGCGCGGCCAAGAGCACAGGGATAGCGCCCATCGGGTAGACAGGACGAGAGCCGGCAGGCGCTGAGCGCGGCGCAGGTGCTGGAGGACGTGAGTGAGGAGCTTGAGCTAGTAGCATGTTGTACAGTACCGTATAGTACGATAGTATGTAGTAGTACATACAGTGTATTGTACAGCAGCGTATAGTAGCAAGGCCAGTACTTGTGGTAGTTACTAACTTCAGCCTCACCTTGCCAGCCAACAGCTCGTCGCCCACAAGCAGGATGGCTGCTGTGTGGTCATCCTTGCATGGCTTAGGGGCTACCTGCTCTGCTGAGGTGTCATCCCCTGCACCAGCCACATGAAGACAGCACGCCAGCCATGTGAAAACAACACGCCAGCCATGTGAGGACCAACAGCATGCTGCAGCTGGCGGAGGTAGCCTGACCACCTCGTGCCAACCTGGCTGCATACCTTGCATGTATACATAGCCATTAGTACAGCGATGCAGTCAGGTAAGACACATTCAGCTGGCCACTAACAGTAGCCATGTTATTATTGATACTAAAACGCCGTGTTACGAATGTTAATTACAGCAGCCTAGCAGCGCACCTGGGTTTGGTGCTGGTGCCGCCTTGCTGCCGCGCCCAGCTCGCTCCAGCCGCCCGTCAGTCAGCAGGTATGCGGGCGCATAGGCGCCACCCTCGGTTTTGAGCGCGCTGCACGCGCAGCGCACAACAACACGATGACGGTAACATGGTGTAACGCGGCGCGGTGTCTACACGGGCACTAAGTAGGTGTTAGTTTGTGCTCTGTACCGCCCGTTGTTTTGAGCGGTCACATGGTCCAGAGAGACTTGTGGGAGAAGAATGCCATGTTATCTCACACCTGCTGGCGGTCCCTATACCCTGAGCCCT
Source organism: Chlamydomonas applanata (assembly GCA_001662365.1). NCBI lineage: Eukaryota > Viridiplantae > Chlorophyta > Chlorophyceae > Chlamydomonadales > Chlamydomonadaceae > Chlamydomonas > Chlamydomonas applanata. Next base: position 84,675 of record BDCZ01000110.1, read on the forward strand.
GAATGCCCACCCACCCCACCCTGTTCCACCCTACCCCACCCCACCCCACCCCACCCCACCCCACCCCACACCACGCTACACCACATCACATCCCCCACCATCCTTGACCTCACACCTAGACCTAATAAAACAATAAAACCCTGAACCCGGTGCTCTCAACTCGGAGGAGGGACCCCGCTTCCCCCTCACACAGTCACACCTGTTAGGGGCCGTGTTGTACTTGCCGCCCAATGACGTGTAACCCCGGTCGTACAGCGAGCAGTACGCAACGCGGGTGGCGCGTAGGAAGGACCACACGTCGTGGTAGCTCCAGTCAAACACTGGGTTGACACGCATGAAGGCCGGCCAGCCATCAGAGGAGGGGCAGAAGAACTGCTGGTCACCTGCGTTGGGGTCGTCCCTGTGTGGTGGGGGTGGAGGGGTGGGGGGTGGGGTTGGAGGTTGGGTTGGGAATGGAGGTCAGGGGTTGAAGTTTGGGATCAGGGCGCAGTGCACTGTTGCCGGTGTTGCAGGTGAAGCTAGTACGTTTCTCTTTGACGGCCAAGACGTTCCTTCTTGTTTCTTCAAGGCAACCCTGTTTCCCTTCAATCCTCAATCCCTGCTCGTATCTACAAGACAACCCGCCCACTTACTTGCGTGTGCCTAGGAAGATGACCTGGACCCCTGTGCGAACAAGATAAGCTTCAAGCCCGCGCTTGAAGTCACAGTCTGACAGGTATTCCACCTCCAGCCCATACCTGGCGGTTGGCAGTTGGGGGGTTACATGGTTAGCCAGGTGGTTGGTTGCGCGGCTGGTTGGGCAGTGGAATATCGTAGAGCCGCTTTGGACAGCATTGGATGGCTTTGGATAGCAGCAATGCAGCATGTGCAAAATTAAGGCTGCCATGGTGATTGCAAGGGTGTGCCTGTCATGCAATCCAACTGCACCTGCAGCATGGCCTGCAGCGGCACGGTTGGCAGGACAGCTGGCACGGACAGCTGAAATGGAGGCATCAGGAACACCCCATCGCCCCAAAGAGTGCCCCAGCAATATAGTAGTACCAACAATCACTCTCTCATGCCCCAGTCAAGCATAATCAAGCGTAATCTATGTATTGAACGGAGGCACTTCTGGTATCCCCAGTGCCCCAGAAAGAATAAGAACAACCACTCTCTTATGCCCCAGGCAAGCATGTGAATCCCGCTGCATGCTGAGGGGACCCACTCTTTGTCAGCGCCCCTCACGAACTCATGCAGCTCCTCAAAGTCATCCTTGTGGGTGAAGATAAAGCTCTTGATGCCTCCAAGGCCTGCCCAAACAATGATCAGGCAGTTGCGCAGATTTGAAGGCAATCAAGGGTGCGGCAGTACAGCCTCACAGGCAGTACAGCAACAGCTCAAAGTGCAAAAAATGGGGACGGGAGTGCAGCATTGCCTGGTCCTGGCATGCGCCATGTGCATGTGCATCAGAAGCTATATGCCTGGTGGATCCATGCTGCAGTCATTGACCTGTCCAAGTGCCCATGTCCTGACAGCTCTGCACCTTTGTCTGTCCCTGGGTTTGACAGCACGATGGCCCGTAGCAGGTGAAGCAGCACTGTGGAGTCCTTGCCTCCGTTGAAGCTGAATGCTATCTTGTCATGCCTGCGCATGCGCAGCCGCAGCAGGCACAGCCAGGCACACGCATGGCATGCACAGCAGCGGCAGCTCGCATGAAGTTGGCATGTATACCCGTGCATGTGCTGAACTGGCAGCTCAAGATCTATGCATGCTGCATGCAGCTTACGGATATAGAGCCAACGTCCTCCTGATGATCTTTTGCGCTGATTGTAGCTTGTGTATGATGATGGGGTCATGGACGTCTTTGGCCCACGCGTCTACAGCAGCTGATATCTGGTGAGGCATTTCTCTGACCACAAAATCGCGGAATGCGGAAGTTTAGCCGCTGAAGCCGTTTCGGCCCAACTTTTCAATGACCTTGGGAGTGCTGGTCAATTCTTAGTCCTTGGTCAACTCTTTCTAGTCAGCAGAACATAGCCTCAATTATAAACACTGGCTACCGAGGTTCTAGTGAGAAGCGGCATGCTGATCTGACCCCAGGCATAGCCTGAGAACCCAAGCCACACGCAGCTGGTGCAATAATGCAGCCTTACACTGGTGGACAAAGCACGGCTTCAATATCGCTGGCTCGGCAACACCTGCTAGGTACCTGCTGGGAGGAGCTGCAGCTGTTGATTGTCATGGAGGCGCCTTGTTATAGATTCGCGCAATTCGCAACATTTCGACGCTCAAACCCCAAACCCCAGCTCATGCACATCATGCACACAGCATGCATGGGTACGTGGAACCCCATGCTGCTTGAAGAGCCATGCTCACAGTCAATGCAACCCATGTTGCCCCCCTGCAGGAGGTTCAGGCTCAGCCTCAGGCTCAGGGTCTGGGAGAGACCTAGGAGGGAGAGGCAGGGATCCCAGTGCAGGCTCCTTGGCAGCAGGGGCAGACAGCTTCCAGCAAGAACTGGAGCAGTTGAGTACCAGTCAACTGGAGGAGCTGCTCAATGATGACGAGGCCTTCAAGCGTTTCGCCACGAAATGCATCAGCAGCACGCCAGTGAGTGGGGATAGCAATCATGCAGCGCTGCCGCCCAGCGGCAGGCATTGATCCGACGACCGTGGGACTCCCACGTGCGCGGGCCCAACTGTCATGTACATACAAACACCATGCAGCAAGCATGCAGCATGCACATGGCTTGCGTGCTGCTCTGCACCTGCATACAAACAGCGATGTGCACCGTGCTTCACACCACCCATCTCGCTCCACAGTTCCACAGACTTGACACACACAGCATGTTGCTCATGCTGTCGGTGTCATGTCTCGCATGCTGCTCAAACACCATTTTCACAACATCCATCCACCCCCCTGCCTACCCCCAGGCCGCGCGGGCGCTTGCAGACATCCGCACACAAAACGCTGCGCTGGCGCGGGAGAATCTGGCAATGCAGGGGTCTATAGATGAGGCGCGCAACCATGTGGCCATCGTGCGCAGCAGCGAGTACGCGGCAGCCAAGGTACAGTGTGCGGGTGTGGGTGTGGGTGTGGGTGTGGGTGTGGGTGTGGGTGTGGGTGTGGGTGTGGGTGTGGGTGGGATGGGATGTTTGGGGAGGTGGGGGCACTGGGCAGCAGGGCTCACGTGCCCCACAACCCACAGGTAGGAGTGGTGTGTGTTGGGTGGGGCTGGGGATGGTGTCTGTGGGAGTGGCGCTCGCGGCCAAATTGGCCATATGTCATAGCATGCATGCTTGCATCGGGAAGACGGGAATATGTATGATGCCTGATGCCGGCCTGCCTGCATAAATGCGCGCACCTGCATGCATGCATGCTTACCTGCCTGCATGCGCACCTGCATGCGCGCACGGCGCAGGGTGTGTTTGAGGAGTTGATGGCGCGTCAGGTGCGCGTGCTGGCGGAGGTCGCGCCCAATGTGCTGCTGGAGAAGCTGGTGGTGGATGTGGACAAGGTAACAGGGCTGTGTGGGACGGGCAAGGGAGTTTGGGTGGGGTCGGGGGATAGTGATTCCTCACATTGGTTAATCAGAGGTACAAGTGCTGCATTGATGCTGCATTATACACCGTATTGTACTTGTGGCACCCTGAGCAGGGCACGTTGCAGCCACCTGCAGTAGCCCCACCCCTGGCACACAGCTGTGCGCTGATCACTGGTGCGCCCGCCTGATGTGTACCGCTGTACCGCTGTACCGCAGACTGATGCGGCGAGCGGCACGCTGCAGGACGCATACCTGGCGGGACAGCTAGGCCTGGAGCAGTTTGCTGAGCAGTACTTCCAGGCTCGCACCGCGCACCATGTGCTGGACCTCAAGCGTCAGACAGCGGAGCACAGCATGTACAGCAGCTGACACAGTGTACTGCAGCAGTACAGGAGTGCATATGTGAGGCGGCACAGAAGCTGAGGCGACACATCATGGCAGTAGCACGCGGTTGCACAGCAGTTGATGATTGAGCAGACGAATTGGGTCTGGTGAGGGAATGAGCCGGAGCGAATGTGTGGGATATGAGGATGATGCAGTCATTGTGCACGAAGAGATGGAGATCCAAACGCATGAGGCATGCTCTGTCGCCTGCTGTATCACGCGGGTGGTAGTAAAGATGTGAACTCATGTGATGACTTGCCGTTGACTTGTTACAGCACTAATAACTTGCTATAGCAGTCCCTGTCAGCACAGCGCCAGGCGCTGCATCCAGGAGCTGCAGCAACCTGGTGCTGCTCCGCCCGCTTATCAGATCCCCTATCTATCAGATCCTAATTTTACACCTCTAGTATGCTTTCAAAACAGCTGCTTCCATTGCAGGAGAGCCGCAAGGATCCACTGCATGGGAGTCGACCCAACAGGCTCCTGATAGACTAGGAAGAATGCGCGGCAGCCCATCACATGGCATGCCGCATCTCCTGATCACTGCGGTCAGAAGACCCAGCGCAGAAGCAGCACAACGAGTTACACCCACCGACTACCAAACACCTGTTCGCACGCTTCATATAAGCCGGTTCGTGTCACGCCAAGGTGGCCCTTGTCACGCCTGCAGCATATACCACCAATAACGATGGCACCACACAAGCTGAAGGGTGCTTCCCGGATTGCGTGACTTGTATGGTCTCAGCCTCGCCGGCCGCGGGGAGCGCCCCCACCCCCGCCGCCGTCACTGCGCCGCCCCTGCCCCTGCCCTTGCCCCTGGCCCTGCCCCTGGCCCTTGGCATCATCCCAGAAGCGCTCGGGGGGCAGCCGGCATGCAATCTCCTCACACAGGTGCACCACGCCATAGCCCGGCCGCGTCTTGATCGCAGGTAGTACTGGTGCATCCCGGGCGGTGCTGGAGGCGGGCATTGCTGCGGCGGCTGGCGCAGCCACTGCAGCCACTGCAGGCTTTGCAACTGGGGCGGCTGTTCCAGTGCCAGACAGAGACGCCCCAGGGGCTGACACAGACAGAACTTCTACAGTCACGGGTGCAGCAGCAGCAGGCGCGGGCTGTGCAGTGCTGGTACCGGCGGGCGCCGGCAGCGCCAACAACGTGGGTGCTGCCTCGATCAGGCTCTGCCGGTCAAAGGGGCGCAGCTGCTGCATCCCGTGCGCGCGCCACGCGTGCGCCGCCTCGTCCAGCACGCGCCGCCGGTTGGGGGTGATGGTCTCCGGGAAAAAGCGTGTGCCTGGACAAGCCGAAGGTGTGAAGACGGGGTTAAGCGGGTGGGCACGGATGAGCCGAGTGGGTGCAGGTCCCGCATGGTGGCCACAGCATGAGACGACACATGCATGCATTGCATGACCACCGATCTGAAGCCATCTGAAATGGTGCATGGATGTCTGCCAAGACACAAGGTTGCACTTGCACACATTGCAGGTAGTGGATCGCTTCAGCTGAGGGACCATGCGCTTCAGTGAGATTGTCTGCTGCAGTACGTATATAGAGATGTGTTCATACGTAGATAGCACTGACGATGGGTGCCAGTAAGTAATATATCGGTGATATGTGTGGGGCCGCGCACCTGCCGCCGCCTCCACAGCATCTAGAGGCACCACAAACGCGGCCAGTGGCGTCTTGGCCTCGATCGGCGCGTTAGGCATCGCGAAGGAAGCCACCAGCGGCTCCTTCAGCCCGCGCTTCTCCTTGTGGCCCTGCGGTACGGCAGTACCGTGAGCAGTATGGTGGTACGGTGGGCAGTTCGGCAATACAGCGTGTGGGACGCTGCGGCATGACCGCAGGGGTTTGTGGACACTCGACTGGCCGACCAGTTGAGGGTACAGTTGCTGACAGCAGAGCCGTTGACATGCTGAATTCAGAACAGCATGAGGGGTGCCGGCCCCTCATGCAGTACAGTGGAATACACGCACGACGGTGTGCAGACTGCGTACTGCTGCAGTTGCATTAGTGCAGTCATGGAGGCATGCCAGGCAGAGGTCAGGGGTGCACGCGGCATCGCGCCAGCGGGCCACATGCTCTGGCCACATGCCAGTCTGTGTTTTGCTCTGGAGGATGCTTGTGTTTTGCTCCAGAGGATGTCGACAAAGGTGCTCACCTGTGCCAGTACGACCTTGAAGAAGTGGGTGGGAACAGCCACTAAGGAGGGCGGCTCACCCAACAGTGGGTACTTGGTGAACCAGCGCCCGTCTGGATCTTGGCCCGTGGGCAGCCACTGCGCGCGCACATATATCAGGTACTAGCGATCGGCCGGTTGCTCGTGCGTGGGGCGGCATTCACTGGGGGTGGGGGGTGGGGGGTGCAGGGGGGTAGCCGGACAGCTGGAGGACAGGATCATCAAGGTCCAAGGCTGGTCCAGAGGGCCAGTGTCAAAACCACGCTCAATCAAATGACTCCGAAGCCGCATCGGCGCCTCCATGCGATGAAACCGTGCGTCAGACCCCAAAACCGAACCCTGCCCTGAATCCTCAGCCCTCAGACCTCAACCCACTGGCACGGAAAGCCCAGCTGAATCAGATGGGTGACGTGCGTACCAGCGGCCCTGTGACCACGTACACGTCGTCACACTTTTTCGTGAGGTCCTTAACAAACTTCTCGAACCGCGCCCAGTAGTCCCTGTGCACCCAACAGAACAATGATCGTCATCCAGCGCCACAGCCGCGGCCGCAACCGCGACCGCAGCCATAGCCGCAGCCGCAGCGGCGGGTACACTGGTACAAGTGCAGCCACACCAATCCTTTTGCCGCAGGCTGGCAAGGGATCAGCTGTAAGGAACATGCATACCTGTTGAAGCCCTGCCCCACTTGTGGGCTGATGTTGGACAGTGTGAATGTCTCATCCATCGCCTCCTGTGACCCCTTGTAGTTGGCTGCGGGCGCCTGCAGGCGACACAGGTGCAGGTGCATACACGCATGCACACACGATTGCTTGCCAGGCCAGGGAAGCTGATCAGCAGAAGATTGCTGATCGCTCTTGTGGCCAAGCGCTGCTGATGCCCAAAGACATGATGCCCCCAGACGGCCGGGCCCCGGGTACAGCAGTACAGTGAGCTGTACAGCAGTACAATACAGCGAGCAGTGGTGGCAGTGGCAGCTTGGCGGGCGGTACAGACTCGCCCAAAACCCCACCAATTGCAATCATCCACATGCTATTGTTCATGTAGCCATGAGTATGGCCAGGATGCGTGCAGCTCTACCGGCATGTGTGGTGGTAGCCCACGTTAGGAGCAGCAGGCATACCACATACATGCGTGTGCACGTGCAGCCGCCCTCGCACCATGTGGCCGCGATCGTAGCCGCTGCCCCGAAAGTCAGACAGCTTGTTGCGCATCTCTGGCTCCAAGCCCTTGTCCTCATGAAACTCGGACTTGTCCCTGCAGCAGTACAGTGCGTTGCAGCAGTACAGTGTACCGCAGCTGTACAATGTATCGCAGCAGTACAGTTCTGAGCAGCAGTAGCAGGCGCGGCGCATGGGCCTCAGGGTACAGGTTTGCAGGGTGCAAGGTGTTCAGCTGTCCAGGGTACAGCGTAACTGTTTTGTTGTTAGGTTGAGGCCTGGGCTCATGTACATCGCCCCGCCCGCACCTGCTCCCCTCCCCGCCTGCTGAATCTGCAGTGATGTGCTCAATGACCCAGCGGGGGTTTCGTGTGCGCATGTCGAATGCGGCCACGAAGCCCTTGAACTCCCGCAGCACTTCGGTGATGGGGACGCCATGCCTCAGTGCATGGTGCCGCTTCTCTGCAGGCATCAGGGCCGCAGGGTGTGCTGCCCGTGATGTGCCTGGTGTGGTGGGGCTGTGGCACCTCAGATTGGTGGAGCGTCTGGTTGTCTGTACCGCACCGCCTGGTCAACTGCCCCAGCTGAGCTGTGCAGCATCTGATCACCCAGCACATGCATGCAGCCGCTGCAGGTCACCCACTGATCGTGCATGCTTTGGTGGTGCCTCTCTATCTCATAGTGTGTGAAAAAGAAGGGTTCGTGTGCAGCTGATGCATACACTTGCGCAGTTGTGCTTGCTTCCCATGTTGCCCCATGCGCCATGTCATCAACAGCTGGAGCGTGGTTCAGATCGCTGCCATGAACGCACCGCCTTCATTCTGATGTTTTGATGATGCCGCAGGCTTGGTGCTGCTGATGTACAGGAAACACCCCCCTGCTCCTACCCCCACCCCAACCACAAAAGATGCCACTACACCCCTAGTCAACGCCATCCCTAACGCTGCCAACGGCTCAATCTCAACAAACAGTTTCTGATCAGTGGGAGAATGACATCATTCTTTGGAAGGTTTTGAGCCCAACAGCTCCGTACCCTCATGGCTAGCTGGGCAAACTAAATATTTTTGGCTGCACTCCTGCTGAGCAAGAATCCTCAACTCAGAAGTTCAGAAGCTTCTCGCTCGCTGGGCAGGAGCACGTATCCCGCCAAGGGCTTAATTATCTCATGTAAAAGTAGCTGATGACGGCACAACTGGCACCCCAGCCGGAGCCGCAAGAGGCCCAACAGGAACTCGCACCCCCAAGGAAAATGCCAGCTTACCATCTACAGGTGATTATGGTTTGCACACAGCAACGGATTGCAGGCCAGGCACGTGGTTCCGCCTTGACTGATGTCCCTTGATGTCGTGTTTTCAAACTGCGTGCAGGAGTATTGGTGCGTGCAGCTTGTGCACAGGCTGGTCAATTGAGACTGCGCTTCACAAATGCAGCTTGCTCAGACTTGCATGAATGGGTGCCCATGCAAGTCATTGGGTCATGCGGCACTGCCACTCCAAGTCGAAACATGGCGTGGGTGCATTCTACATTCAACGTGTATCATGGGTGGTCCAAAAGCAAGAGGCTTGAGGAAGGGCCTGGGATGTGCCTACGGCAGGGCTGCATGTTGACCTGGGTTACTGCACAAGCCATTCTTCCACCCCTGGCCGCTGTTGCAGGGAGGAGCGGTACAGCAATGCCCCCAGCCTCTTTGACTGGTACCAGAGCTACAACAACCTTGCACCCATCTTGGCAGCGCATGCGTACAAGTCAGCAACCATCCTGCAGGTGACACTTGATAGCTTGGGCTCAACAGCTCAATGGTTCAGGAGTCCAGGGGCTCAGTAGTCCTGACCAGGGGTTCAGAGGTTCAGGAATCCCTGCCGCCCATCTGTCTATCTGAGCTCATTTGGCAAAAGTCCAGCAGCCAGCACGCCAAGCACACAGGCGGTGGCTGTTACATACAGCGTTTTGATACTGCGGTCTCGCGGCAGGCAGCATGGATGATCCACACGTCATGCCGGTGACGTAACGCGCGCGCCCCCCCCCCCCAAACACACAGATTCATATGCCGTTATATGCTGCTGGTCTCTGCTAGATCCGGATTGAGGCTGTTGTTGAGGGGCTGCTGCCCGTGACTGACTGACGTTTACATGGGATGTGTGTGTGCGCAGGTGGGGTGTGGCACCAGCCGGCTCGCACAGGAGATGGTGGACCATGGGTACCAAAAGGTGCGGCCTGGTTGTTGCAAATCTATCAATACTGTACATAAGTACAAACAGCGAGGCAAGAGTAACAAACGAGAGGCAAGAGTAATAACGCGTTATCATGCAAGAGTCACCACACGGCGGTTCACAGAGTTCTCTGCATGCCGAAGCGGGACAAGAGACAGCTGTCAATACAGTTACTACGTTCGCAGATACCCACCCCACCCCACCCCACCCCAGCCAGCTCCTGCGCCCCGCTGCTCGCGGCCGCCGCCCTTCCAGCTGTGGCTGCAGCCTGGTGGGCAACAAGCTGAGCAATAACGTTGAAAGGAAACCGAAACACCACTGACCGCCGCGGCTGACCTCTTGGTACCCATAATAATAATATTAACACTGCGTTTCACAGATGTGTCCATGTTGGTACCCATGAATCCTGGAAACGCGGCACCCTCAGGTCATCAGCATCGACTACGCGGCCAATGTGATTGAGCTGATGCGCAAGCTGACAGCGGGCGTGGCGGGACTGGAGTGGGTGGTGGCGGATGCTCGGTGAGCATGCAGGGGCTGAAGCACTAAAGCCCCCACCCCACCCTGAGCCATAAGCTTGAGCCTGAATCCGAAACCTACCCTGAACCCCAAAGTGCCAGGAGCGGGTGGGGGCATGGCACGGGCAACAGGCGGAGGGAAAAGCTGTCAGCAGTGAAAGGAGCGTTAGATGTGGACGAGCAGGGAGGGGGTGGGGGCTGGGACAGGTGCTGGTGCTGGTGCAGGTGGCAGGGTAGGGTCGGGGTTGGCATTGGAGGGCACTGCACAGCTCCTCCATGCTCCTCCATGCTCCTCAATGCATCCCTTCGAGCACTGATTGTGCGTGTGAAGCATACGCAATGCCCCACTATGCCAGGGGCGCTACATGGGCGAGCTACCGACTGTCCATGTGTGCACCTGCGCGTGCTGCAGGGACATGCGGCAGCAGTTCTCGGATGCCAGCATGGACGTGGTGCTGGACAAGGGGACGATGGATGCACTCATGTGTGGGGATCATGCCCTGGCCAACAGCATGGCGCTGCTAGGGGAGTGCCATAGGTGAGAGCGGGCGCAGAGCCATGCATTAGTGTACATGCACCACCATGCATTTGCCTGTGCTCGCTGCAGGGTGCTCTATGCCGCAGCAGGCAGCCATGCTGGCATGCAGCATGCTGGGCGCATAGTCCAGAAGAGCGCGCACATGTGATTACAGCGCATACTAAGATATCATGCATGCACTCATGCCGTGAACGCTGCACATGTGCACGCACATGCATGGCGTCCGTGCACATGCATGCGCAGGTGCTTGAAGCCAGGCGGCGTGATGCTGATCGTCACATATGGGGCACCAGACACGCGGCTCATGTACTTTGAGGACCCCGAGCTGTGGAGCAGCGTGCACGTGTACTGCGTCACCAAAGTGGATCCAGGTGCGTACTGCAGTAAAGCGTACTGTGTCGACTGTGGAGGATATGTGTGGGCGGAGGGCCTACATTTGATTTGCATGGCGCCTGCCACATGTCCCTGCGCAACAGACGGCCTCAGTACAAGGCAGGCATCTATGCGCCATGATGGGCGTATGATGTAACCAAGACACACACACAGTACCTCACCACTTGATTTGTGTGGCGCCTGCCACACATCCCGTTATATATAGCCAAGCCAGATTAAAGCCAGGCCCTCGGTGTCTCCTCTTGTATCACAGGCGAGGCGGTGGCGATTCGTGGTCCGTTCAGCTCCGTCGAACATGACGTGCTAGCCTCCCTATCCATTCTGGATGGAGTGCACTACGTGTATGTCCTCACCAAGGCACCCTCAGGGATGAGGAACTCGGCAGGGGTGGGGGCTCCTGCTATTACAGTAGCAGGGGCTGCCGCACATGCGGCCGGCGGCAACAACGGCAGCGGCGGCTATGGCAGTAGCAGCCACGGAAACGGCAGCCACAGCAGCGGTGGCTATGTTGTGGGTGCTGTTGGGGAGGAGCAGACCTCCACCTGACCTCCCCAGTCTTTGACCAGTTTCTATGTAGCTGCCCGACAGCTCCAGTGGATCCTTGACGCCCTTGCACAGTATGTATGCGTGGTTATGGTTACACGGGCTGAGGCACAACGCACACTGGAACAGCGAACGCGGCTAAGGAAATGTATGCGTGGTGTATGTGTGCGTGGTGTGACTGGTATCTCTGCTCTGCCAGCGCCGCATGCCGCCCTTCAGCGTCATGAATCTGATGGTGCATGGAGTCAACACGGCATGGACCCCACTACTGGTCAGGCTCAGAATCACAGCCGGCAGAGCTGTGGTGATGTATGGAGTGGCCAGGCAAGGGATGTTGGCGGCGGGGACGCGGGAGAGTGTGTGTGTGCGTGTGGGGGGGGGTCCTCTGGGCGGGTCCCAACGCCGTCACCGCACCTCATAACACGGCACTCGCCTTTCATGCCAAGGGAATGGAATTTGGAACATGGAAGGTGAGAAACCAGTGGAGGATCCTCAGAGGGTGTCAGGAGCTGTCATGTGCCGGCCGTGCGCATATGCACAGGCCAGGCGTGCAGCCCACCCGTTGTTTCGGGGGATTCGTCGCACCTGCCGCGCACGGAACATGAACACCTGGAGCTCCGTCGGTCAGTGAAGAAGTCATGAGCATTGATTCTGGTCTTATCTGGGCTTATTCGATTGCCAGGAGGGTCTGTAAGGAATCGTCGAGGCTGTCGACTAGGCTGTGGGGCGCTGCAGATGCGAACCAAGCTTCCTAGTCCCAGGATCTATCATGTATGGGCATGGCTTTGTTACACGCACTCCAACCACCGGTCATGTTACATGGTGGCAACATGGAAAAAACCTTGGAGCATGTGCTGCATGCAGCCCACCCTTGCAGGCAATCCTAACCATGCGATGGCTTTTTCCAGGCAGGTGTTCCTCTGTCACCGGGTTCTCTCACCCTTTATCATATATATGCAAACCGCTCCCATCGCCAAAAAAAACAACCCTTCCCCCTCCGTGCAGACAGGCAGTCAGTAGACAAGCAGAAGAATGCAATCGACAGCACAATGCAGGCAGCCAATGACCCATCCAGGTGGTGGTGGTGGGGGGGGGGGTTCCATCAATTGTATGGTACAAGGGGTTCCCCCCTGGAGCAAAAGTAAGCACTGAGACATACTCAGTGTGCAAAGCACGTGGGTCATTGAGCGCTCATCTCTTGTGTGTTTGCAAAGCAGAGAGCACACATGCCATAGGATGTAAGGAGTACAAGAGGAGCAGAGTAGAGATCGCACAACCAAGACGTCAGCCCCTCAAAGAGGTGTTCATTCAAAACGTGCACAACACACAAGCCTGTGCTGGGTCAGATGTGGGTCAACTCCACATGCATGCCGTGGGTGCAGTTCACGGGAAAAGAGAGCAAAGACCCCACGATACAAGCAGCTTATACACAAAATGGCTGGTCCCTCACATCCGCCCAATGACGGGCCCAGAAAATGTGCCTGCCTAAGCCATGCCATTGCGTAAGAGGAAAAGAAGAGAAATGGGTGGCAATACCTCGTACGCCCCACATATTGGAACTGCCGTCCAACCTCCAAGCACAACTCAAACCCACCAGCCCCACGCTCAAATTCATCAAACACTTTTTCATCGCTACAAAGAGCAGCCCGTTTGCCTTTGGCAACTGCACAAAGAAGAAGGCCAGCGAGGGGGCGCACGCACCGCGTGCTGGCGCAATGGCCCATGTGCTCTGGAACAGCAGGAGGTATTGGTACAAGCCAAGAAGAGCGTGGCACGCCTGCCCACCCTTCTTTTTTGATTGTTTGCTGCAGTTGCGCATGTCAGCCTGCACTAAGATGAAACAGAGAGCGTCTGTGATTGCACTCAACGCGCCACGCACCCAACAGCCATGCCAACGCAGCCCCAACTATGGGAGCATCGCGTTCACCTTCCACATCAGCACAACCTCTGGGGCATCTGTGGACTCCCACACAAGGACATTCTGTATCACGCCCCACTCCCATGCGCATGGCCTGATCTGGGCGCGCCTGATACTGGCATGCGGCTGGCGCGCCCTACTTAGGCCGCCGGTATGGCAAGGCACTTGCATTCAACAGGGCATGCGGCCATGGTCAACAAACCTCACATGCCATGGTCAAACCCCGGTCAACCTGCACACCATCCACAAGCACCACCCACCCCCTCGCCTGAAACCCAACAAGCCCCACGCCCGCGCAGTATTACTTAGGGCAGCTCCATAAACCCAGGAGCAGTGCCAGGGCTGAGGCTCAGCTATGGCCACAGTCATGTGCCTCATCTCACCCACATGCATCCATTGAGGTGCACAGCTGGTCAGCTGCACAGCCCACGCGTGCTCATGCCACAGACGCACAGGCCCACGGCCGGCCTCACATCATGACAGGCAGCAGGATCTGGTGCGCATGGTGGTGCAGCAGCAGGGAGGGCGAGGGGCCCCGGGGGGAGGCCAGGGCGTCCTGCAGGTTCATCATGCGTAGCACCAGCCTGGCCACCTCCTGCGACCAACAGGGGCCCCGGTCAAGGCACACACACGTCACGCCTGTAAACATCGTCTTGCGTAAACATCATCGATTCTCGCGGCAGGCATCCATGCGCCATGATGGGCGATGCAACCAACACACATGGGAGTAATACTTCAATACCTTGGTATGTGTGATCAATCATCGCTGCCACGAGCTGTGCTATGCGCATGCAAGGAACGGCGGTGCCGCCTCTCCCGCTTGTAAGCATGCGCACAAGCCATGCACATGAACAGATGCACGCGTCACACTCTCACACATCCCTCTGCTCACTTTCTCACGCTGCAGCATGTGGTTGCTCAGCGAGCGGCAGCGGGCCACGAAGTATGCCATGCCGCACAGCGCGACCACGGTGGATGCCGACAGTGCAGAGATGAGCGCGGCGTGCTGCGGACGCGCCACAGAGCGTGCGGCCTGCACGGCAGTTGTGGCGTTCAAAAGTTGGACATATCATACAGGGGTGCAGCGTTCAGGCAGACGGCAGCGCAGCGTCAGCTGGGGGAGCAGCGGTGGAACTTGAGTATGAGCGCCATGCACACCGGACCTTGCTTGCTGTTCTTATTCTGGGGGCGGATTGGGTAGCGTGACCGGCGCATGACCAGGTGCTGACGGACCCATGGCTGCCGTGGGAAACAACAGAAAGCATAACTTCCCACAGCAGCGCACAACAGATGTACACTGCAGTACAACTGTTGTAGAATGTGTACACGCCGCCCTTGCGCTGCCCTCCTTTCCCCTTCCCTCGCCCTCCCCTTCCTACGCCCTCCTCTTTCCTCTGCCTCCCGTTCCCACGCCCTCCCCTTTGCCCTTCCTTCCCCTTCCACCCTCTCCCCTTTAAAACCCTGCCTCCCATTCCCGCCCGCCCGCCCGCACCTGCACCAGCGCCTGCGCCACGCTCTCACTCGCAACTGCCGCACTCTCCTTGAGCCCCGCCGACGCGGCTGCCAGCGCACCGCCCGCCATCTTCAGCACCGCGCGCACATCCGCCAGCTCGCTTCCAAGGTCAGCTACGTACTCCCCCCACAGCGAACTGAGCCACGAACGCTGCAGCGGCACCACACACCAGGAATGACCAAACATCAGGCTTCCAGCAGGTCGTGCGGCTCGAGCTCGACAGGCCAGGCTGGCCAGCCCGAGCAACACATGGATAGGCGGACTAAAGAATATGCTCACGGCCGTGTGGCTGCGGCATGCTTGGAGAAATGGGCCCGTGCAGTGCCAGAAGAAGAAAAAGAACTACGCTTGTATGGCATGCATTAAGGGAGGGTTGTCCGCCCACGCGGGCCCCACCAGCCGGAACAGCGCCACCTAATCGGTGCCAGTGGTGGGCTGCTGCAACATTCCCTCTCCCCCCTTCCCCCGCGCCCCAAACAGCAGGGTGCCGCGTACAAGTGTACGGAATTGCGTACGCATCACGCTCAGCGGCAAAGTAGTATGAGTGTATGATACCTGCATGGGACTGGCTCCGGCATACTGCACACCGCCCGTTGGTATCCCATTAGAATAATGCCGTATAATGCCACGCACCAGGCTCAGCAGCATGTCCGCAGGCCCCTCTCCATCGCTGCTCGCGCCACAGCCCGAAGCCGAGCGACCAGTTGCAGGTCCATCTGCAAAGCCCTCGAGGGAGCCCTCCTGAGACAGCTCCTGTAGTGAGCGAATGGCTTCAGCCATCTCCTCCTCCTCGCACCCCATGTCATCCAGGCAGCCCTGCACGCACGACACATGCCATGTGACGCATGCTGTGTATATATTGCTTTGCTTGCCTCTTGCTGCACTGTGCATGCAGTAATTCAAAATCACTCACACCGCCGTGCATGCCATGTAATACGTCCTACTCGCAATCAGAAGTTTTGGGCTTGATGTCATGGTTTTCAAGGCATGAATATAAGAAGTCCGGTAGCTGAACCATGAAAATGATTGCACGAGGCTATATAGCACCATGCCACCACACCACCATGCATGCCTGCATGCACACCATGCATGCCGGCATGCAAGCTGCTTGGGGGCCATGGGCCCAGGGTGGTGCCTGCAGGCCGGAATCAAGCAGGCATGCGTGCTCTGCAGGCCATGACAGCAGCAGGCAGGCTGCAAGCGCGGCAGTGGAAAAAAGCAGGGCAGCTGTGAGGCGAGCACGCACCATGGCAGCACGCACAGCGTCAAGCGTGGCTGAAGCTTGATGATCAATTGTGAAGGGCTGCGCGAGCACGCGGTCTGCCATACGCTCGCTCTGTATGCATCCATTGACAAAGTGATTTGATGGGTGGTCAACGCGTGGAACGGGGGGATGCATGGGGGAAGCATGGCAGGGGTGCAGCGCCCTGGAACAGCGCACATCATCAGGCAGGCTGCAGTTCACACAACCTGCGCCACATCCACCTGCCTGTCAAGGCCTGGTGCTGCTGTGCACGCACCTGTGGCGAGTGGGGCCCCTCGAAGTGGTGCCCAGGAAACTCATCAAACTCTTGCGCCATGATGTTTGCATGTGGTGCAGGCGTGCTGCTGTGGGACCTGCGCCATCGGGGAGCGCAGCACACCTGAGCCTTACCTGTGCACGAGCTACTAGCACCTGCAACCTGGCTGAGCCACAAGTCAACCCAGAGCAGCACGGCCCCAGAACGCAGGAAATGGACAGCAGGGATGTGCCCCGCACTCGTCTGCAGGTCCACTCGCCTCGCTTCCAAGTCCCCGCTAGAATCTAAATGAACACTCAGCCAGTCGTCCAGAGCTGGTGGCGAGGGGGGCGGTGAGGGCATCCGTGCAGCCATCGTTGCCCTGCATGGCGCAACCGGCACAATTCAAACAAAGACCACAACTAGGGCTATTTCATGGGGTTGGTTTTTGTTTACTGCACCACATCTTGCGAAACAATGCTTTAAGGAGCGGTGCAGCTGCCAGCGCCGCGGCTTGAGCCGCCCTCACCCTGGGCTGACTCGGTTTGAGCTGCCAGCCGCGAGCAAGCAAGTGCAAGCAGGTTGAAGCAGCCCAGTCTGGCGCTGGATCTCACCACCGACTCGCCTGCTGCGGCTCAGCGTCCAAGAGATGTTGTGCGCGTGCCGGTGTTGAACGCCCCTTTGCCAGTGAATAACAGAGCGAGCAGCACAGCGCTTCAAGCAAGTGGGAGATGCAATGCCGGCCCATACGCAGTAGCAAAACGTTCGTGTGGACCTCAGTGATCACTCACACAACGGACAGTATGCGTTGCGCGCACGCGCACGAGTTACACATGGGCCCTCCGTCAGCCAGGGTGCGCTATGCTGGCAGCCGTGGCTTTCGCAGGTGTCCCAGGATTGGCCAAGAACATGGCAAATGCATCCGCAAGCGACGGGGACTCCGCACTTTCAGATGGCCCCGTCCCATGCTGCGCAGTCCCAGGCCCTGGCCCTGGTAGGGGTAGCCCTGGTGGCCCTCCCCCCGCTGGCTGCCCATACCCGGTGTACTGGTGGGCAGCTCCTAACGCAGGCATTGCTGCTCGCCCATTCGTCTGTACCCCCGTCCCCGCCCCAGCCCACACCGCCCCGGTCCTTGGAGGAGGCACTGTCCCCGGTGGCCCCCCTGCTGCACTGCTACTGGGTGTACTGCTCGCCCAAGTACTGCCACCGCCAGTAGCCCCATTGACAGCTGGCCCGTCCGCGCCCGCGCCGGCGCCCGTGGCCGCTGCGTGCGCCGCGCTCGCGCTCAGCGAGTTGAGCCGGTCCATGAGCTCCGAGTTAAGCTCAACCAACTTCTCAACCACCTTGCCGTTCGCCTCCAAGTTCGCGGACAGCGTGCTGCAGTGTGTCGTGAGCTTAGCATGCTCGCTGGCCACTGCCTGCTGCTGCTCTGCCTTCTCCATGAGCACCTGAATCACCTGCAGCAATGCAACACGGTGCAGGGCCATTCCCATAAACAGTGCGGGTCACACAGTCGCTTGCACCCCCAGGGCTGAGGATGTGCTGAGGTGCATGTAGCCTAAGCATGTGGCATCCCTTCACACGCCACGCCTGTCTTTTCCAGCACCAGCCGCAGGGAAAGGGCCCCAGCCTTCAAGGACAGTCCCGGACTGACAGACACCCCAGCCTGCCTGCCTTGCCCACTGTTCAGGCCGGGCTGGGAACTGTGCCCATACCACCAAGTCAGGTGAGGTGAGATGGATCCATACCACCATACAACATTGGTATGGAGCTGCACATCCAGCAGCAGGCTAGTGTGCGTGCTGCATCTGTTAGCTAAACCCACGACAAGCTAACATGTTACAGGATAAGGAAGCTGCATGGCAAGGTGGGAAGGCAGCCCTGCCGCCCTGCCATACCACGATACCAGCAAGGCAACGCCCCACAGGGTGCCTGCTAGCAGACTTCAGCGTCCAACCCTCATGACCCTGCACGCACCTCCACACGTTTGTCTGCCACCTCCTGCATTGTTGCCACTTCCTCTTGCAGTTCCTGCACACGTGCCCGCAGCGCCTCGGCCTCCGCCATAGCTGCCTGCAGTCAATGGACCCTATCACAGCACCACCATTGGCATGCTGTGTGGACCATGCACACATGCCCTCATTTAAACCCTGGGCTGGCTCAGGCAGGCCCCAGGCCAGGCCCCACTCGACAGGTCAGGACCACACAGGACCACCAAAACATGTCCACATCTGCCCATCTTCTCACCGTCCTACCCAGCCTGGCATTGCACTGCACGCATCCCAGCACATGCAGGCTTATCTCGTTATGGTTCCACACTTGGTCCAACCCTGTCCCACCCAGCCCAGAGGCTGCACCCAGATCCAACCCTGCCCAGCCCCCAGCTCCTGCCCCTGCCCCGCTTGTGGGTTTTGGATGCTCAGCGTCAGGCAGGTCCAGGGATGTGGGATCCAAGGCCAAGTTGTGACATCGGCACATCTGCCACAACACCCATTGCTGCATCTGCAGCCCTGCTGCAGGCCCATCCGCGAGAAACGCCATGCCGCCATCATTACTGTAAGCCCCGCCTGCGGCCTGCAGCAATGGTGAGCCCCGCCACCGCACCTGCAGCTTGCGAGCCATCTCCTCTGCTCCGCTGCCACGCTTGGCCAGCTCCTGCTGCACCACCACTAGCTTGGATTTGGCCTCCAGTGCTTCCTCTGCCAGCGCCTTGGGCACCAGCACGTGCTGGCAGTACAGCAAGGGGGACGTGGAGGACAGTGATGTTGCATCAATACATAAACCCTTCATATGCATTGGATTAGACACTTTGATTCTACAACGGCCACTGCTGAGCAGGGCAGGTGCGGGCTGCGCACTACAAGCTTAAACCAGCCATTGTCTGACAAGGGGCACGTGGTGAGACCAAACGGGGCACAGCAGCGCCAGTGTTGCCAGTGGGAAGGCATGTGACTGGCTGCGTCCACCCCTTTCTGCAGGCACTGCTGCCCCTGCATGCAAGCCGCCACGCATGAGCGACACAGCTCCACGCTGTGCGCACGAACAGGATTGGAGCGCCGCGCACCCCCCTGACCCTGGCTTGTGCTGCCCCTCACCTCGGCCTGTACTGCCTCGGCAGCACGCAGACGGGCTTCCAGCTCCTGCACCTGCTGGGCCTGTGCTCCTGCTGCCAGCTCCAGCTCGGCCTGTAGTACATGTGGCCCCCAAATGGGAGGTGAAGGATGGTTCACGAGTGGTTGAACACCAGCCCAGTGCACTGACAGATTTAATACCGCTGCAGCTGCAGCTGCAGCAGCATCCGCATCCCCTCCGGAACTCAACTTGCCCAGCTCGTGTGTCCCCAGCACACCATATACGCATCCCCCAGCCCCTCCCTAGCCATGAATGCGCATGCTGCGCTGAGCATTATACGGCACAAACCACACTACACGCCCCAGCTTGTTTTGAGCAAGTTATTAATTTGCCAGATGGCTAGTGGAATGTCACACTCACGCACACGTGCACCCACAGCACACCTTTTCACGCAGTACAGAGTCACATGCATCGGCGCCCGCGAACAAGAGGAGGATGAGGTTCATGAAGTAGACCTTTTGGTCGGGCGAGTGCACGCGCTCCTGGGCCAACGCCGCGATCCTGCCGCGCAGGGCGCATGACATCATTTTGATCATTACTTACGACCCCCGGGCCTATGCCTGCAGCACTGCAAGCTCAGCTTGCACAACGCCGTGTAATGATAGCATGCATGAGGATGATGATCCGAATAGGGGACACAGCTGGCTTGACTGTGTTATAAAACATATGTGTGCCTGGGGCTGCTGGCCATGAGGTGGCAGGATCAAGCAGCGCACACACTATGACAGTATGGTGCGCGCTGGGCGGCAGTGGAAGCAGTGCCAACAGCTGAACCAGTACCAGGGGCTACTGAGCCAGGTAGCTGGGTTATGAGGCGGCCGGTTGCTCCAAGGGGTTGTGCACATGGATGTAGGGGGCTGGTGCACTGCCATTTGGCGCACACTGCCATCTGGTTCGTTGCGTATGTGTGGTGCGAACTGCAACGTGTCTCAATTTGGGCCGCAGGGCAGGAGCTTGCTGTGGGCCGGTGGTGTGCAGGCCAGTATCAGGCCCACTCTCGCATGGGCTGGCTCCGGCATGCAGATGTGTCTGTACTTACGCCGTGTTGTTATTACTTTTACTTTCATCGGGCTCGCTCTGTGAATGACACTCACTCCTCCTGCAGCCATGAGCCTCGTTGGGACCACATCTGCTTCTGTGCATCATCTGGCAGAGCCGCTACCACCTCCAAAAAACGCTTGACCAGGCTGCAGCGCGTGAGTACGAGTATGGTGGCCAGTGAGTACATGCCATGCAAGCGCCTCTACTCACCATGCAAACTGCAAGCTGTGCCAACCACACGCAGCTTTCCCTACCCCATGCCACTGGATGGCATCCGCATCCAGGAGTGAGTGCACACTGTCACCGATTCTGTTTGCATGGGCAACCAACAATAAGTTGATGCCCCAGCTACTCGCTCCCGACCTTACCGCACTAGCTCAAATATCCGAGGGTAGGCTAGCCGGGTTTGCGTGACGTCTAGCGGTAGGGCTCTTAACTCCGCAATCAACCCATTTATATGCTGAAGCAGGTTACGGAGGCGTCCTGCGTCTACAGCTGCCATCACAGTCCGTTCACTTGTATTCGATCATGGCAAGATCTGTCCATCAAGTTCGAGCATTGCATTTGATGTGATACAAGCACCGCAGGTTGAACGATGTGATTACTGGTGTCAACAAGGTTTGTTCCAATTATGTGCCACACATCAGGTCACATCGTGGCCGTCCAACTTCCAAGCTGCCAACCAAGACAGCTGCTGGGGACTACCCACCACACACACATGCTTGCGTGCGCATCATGGTATGAGTGCGTGTGTGCGTGTGTGTGTATGTTTGTGTGTGTGGGGGGAGGGGGGGGGGGCGTGGCTGGGCAGGAGGGGAGAGGGGAATTTGAGATGTGCAGATGAACATTGCTTCATTACACGTCCCCATACCTCTTCATTTCTTCAAAGGGTGGTGTTGCACAAGGCTCACCATGCTCCAAAACTCGATATCAAGCGCTCACGCTCGTCATGACGAACGTCAACAGCACAGCAGCCAAATCAATGGGAGCTGAGTAACTAGCATGACTGACGTCCAGAGTACCACCATTCATCAGCAGTTCCCCGCTTCAAGCGGGCCTCTAACGGCATGAGCTGAGATCACCCCCTCAACCCCACCCCCAACCCCTCCCCATTCCCCAGCCCCTTCCCTAAAACCCTGGCACACTGTCGTGTGCCGCTAGCGCCGGCGCGGTTCTTCCTCGCCTCACTGATGACCAGACAGCTCAGCTAAGTATCTCCGAAATGATCAGGCTTATAGGATGTCCCAGTGCACTGTCAAAGGCAGCACATATACAGGGCTTGGCAGCAAGGACTGCAGCGAACATGAGCACAAGCTTGTTGGACTTCTGCTTCAGCTCGCCTGCAGCGGTGCCTTCAGCTTGGATCTTGCTTCATTAAAGCCGGCCTTGCAGTCAGCAGCTGCCTGGTTTACAGCGCCCGGTCTTATTAGGGCTGCCTGGCTTGCACTGTTGTGCTGTGCGTGCGTTGTTGTGCTGTGCTCACCCATCCCGCACCCGGCACCCACCCAAAGCCAGCCCCATCCCCCACTGCTGCAACCTGCTGGACACGGTGTTGCTGATCGTGCACTATCTGGTGCATGCTAGCTGTAATGAAGTCAGCAGCTCACCAGAAGGAACTCCTCAAAGTCCACTTGCCCTGACTTATCCGTGTCAGTCTCGGCGAGGATAGCATCCAGCTCATCAGGTCGTACCTGCCGCAGCATGAATGCACCCGTCTTTCATATCTCAAAATCAAACACTGTATCACGAGCATGCTGTCGCAGGATGTCAAACAAGGGCATGCAGAGTCTGGGCTGCTGGTTAGCTGGCGAGAGCGTGTGGTCAGCGTCAAGACTGGGCATGGGTGCATAAGGGTGCGTGGCCAGCCCCTCTACCTTCATGCCCAGCATGTCCATGAGCTGCTTGCTCTCGTTCATGCTGAGTGTTCCGCCATTGGTCCATGTCCATGAGCTCAAAGATCTGTGGCGGTGCATGCAGGACACAACAGCTGTCACCATGCAATGCGGACGGCACGCTCGTGCGATGGCTGATGCTTTTAATGGGTATGATAAGCGCCAGTACACATGCCACCTGCAGCGCACCTCCTTGAACTCTCAAACCTCGGCCTCTGTCAAGTCCACCTGTGCACACAGTGGCTTTGCCCATAACACGAGCATGAGCGCTGTGCAGCGAGCACGCATGCGCACGGCGTCCATGCACCAACCTGTCAAGAAGCCCCCAAACCCGCGATGCTTGCGACCCAGCAGCAGCCACCTGCTTCACCAACCCCGTCATTGCCATTGCATGCGCTGGATCCACCTGTAAGGCCCTATTTCCTCGTCCTGCGCCATTGCTTGTTGCTGAAAATGGGCTGCTGCTGCCACTTACTGCTGCTACTAGTGGATATGTGACTTCCATGTACTGAACCACAAGAACTCCAGTCATGCTTGTACGTGGTAGGAGGTGGGGTTGCTCCTGGGGGACCTCAATTCAGGTGAGCGGCAATGCAGGTCTACATTGCACTGCTCCTTTTCAGTGATCCGCAGTCGCTAGGGCTCCGACAGAACTTCCTCACAGTCACAGGTTTATAAGATTCAACATCTTTTATGAGACAGCCCCTGGCAGGCAGAGCAGCCGGGCCTTCCGTGCTGCAGGAGACATAGCTAGCTACTGGATACGGATAGCCAGGGCTCTTGGTGGACGCAACGTACTTCGGCTGGCCGAGGATCCAAAGGTAAGGTGCGGCTGCACGTGATTAGGCGCGCATATTGTGAGGGCGGGAATATCCAGGATCAATCAAGCAGCACCCTGCAACGCCACAGGTTTGAGGCCAAGCTGCGTTGTAATCCGAGCTGCAGCTGCATTGGCGCAGTGTTCCATTGCCCTGTGGATCGACTAGCGTTGTTGCACCTGGCTGATGAACATGCATCATCCCCCAACGCCTTGCGTGCAGGATGGGCCAGTGTTTGTCTTCGGGCAGAGCTGACGGCAAGAATGCATCCTGCCGGGGCCCCACTGGGTGAGGCTCAACTAAGATGTACAGGCACTGGGGTTCAGCAGGTGCTGCAATGCGAATGGTCCGCTGGGAGCACCTAAATGCCGGCTCTGCTAGCCGGTGTGTTATTAAGCGTAGCTGAGGCTGCGTTCAACATTTGCTTTCGAGCTTGCATGGCACGTGACATGCAACTTCCCGATGGCCGGATTACAAGCAGTGCCGCACCACATGGCTTGATATCTGCACGTACATTGCACGCTTGTTGCAATGTGCTTCGCAGGTGTGGCCTTCTTGGAAACCAAAAAGCTCCCAAGGGCCCTTGCATGGGTCAGCCGCCCATGCTGGACGTGACTGGCCTGGACCATGGTGACGTCAGGTCAGCTGGCTACCTGCTGCCTGCACAGCCAAGCCCCGAGCCTGTGAACAACACCACTGAGGACGTGGTGTCACCACGTGACGTCAACCTGGATGCAAAGCGCGGCCGCACCAGCCCAGGTGACACTGCAGCGACTGCTTCCACCTCCACGTATGGCTTGCACTCCCCCAGCAAGCTGCCGCAGCTGACGAGCACCAGCTCCTGTGGCTCCTTCCAGGGGGTGCAGGACGTGTGGTGCAGCAGCAGCAGCTGGAGCTCTGACCAGGCTGGCCCATCACCCACCTCGGCTGCTTCACACGGCATCCCCCGCACCCGCCCCTCCTCTAGCGCCTCTGCTGATGGGGCCACTCCTGCTGACGCCAGTGCTGCTGTCGAGCACCAGCCACAGGCAGGCTCAGGCAGCGCTGCCATGCAGGCAGCCACAGGCTGGTCATCGTCCGCCAGCAGCTTGTCCAGCACCAGCCTGGACAGCGTGACCCCAGCCGCAACCCCCCCGCAGGAAGGGGCCCCTTCCCCCTCGTACTCGCAAGCCTGTGGCAACAGCGCCTGCCCCCCGGCCTGCGGGCCAGCCCCTGCTGCCACCACTGCCCCTGCCTGCGCACCCCAGCTGGCCTTGCTCCAACCGGCCACTCCAGCTCAAACGGAAGCTGTGGAAGCCGTGCTGCAGTGTGCACTGGGCAGCCAGCTTGGGGCCATGACCTTCACGCCGGACGAGATACTGCTGCTGAAGTTCTGCACAGTGCTGCCTGCGAGGCTACTCGCGCGGTGGCACGAGCTCCGAAAGCGTGAGCTCCAGTCCTATGTCGACAGCTACATGGAATACCTGCGTGTGTGTGGCGTGCTGGCGCCCGACCTGCCCCACATGTTCCTGTCGCAGATGCCCATGTCCAGCGCTCAGCTCCTGGGCTCCGGCGGCTTCGGCAGTGCGTACGCAGTGACGCTGCACGCGATGCATGGGCCTGGCAGCGCAGGCGGGTGCGGCATTGATGTGGTGATCAAGATGCCCACGCTGGAGCCTGTGGTCATCAACACGTTTGGTGACCCCGACCTGCTCAAGACTGAGACTGAGCTCAAGCATGCGAAAGCAGGTCTGAGTGCGCTGTCAGAGGCGACGGCGTACGTGACCTCGCGTACACACCGCTCAACTGGCGGCCAGCCACACCAGGGCCTGTCGCAGCTGCTGGCGCTGGTCATGGGCGATGATGGCATGCCAGCAGGGCTCATGCTGGCCCGGATAGACGGCGTCGACCTGGGGCAGTGGGCATGGCAGCGCTGGATACAAATGTACGATGACCTGGTGCAGGGAGACATTACTGCGCCCCTGAAGGGGCTGCAGCTGGTGCTGGACGGCTGCCAGGGCGCAGCTGCAGGCATCGCTGAGCTGCACGGCCGGGGCACGGTGCACCTGGACGTCAAGCCCGAGAACATCATGATGCGCATGCTGCTGGGGGCCATCGCACGCACCACAGATCTGGCGTGCGTGATCGACCTGGGGCTGTCGCAGCTCATGCCCAACGGTGCGGCCTTCCTGCGGCTGGCGGGCCCCATGGGCACGCAAGAGTACGTGGCGCCAGAGGTGGTCGCCCTGTCCCTCGCCACGTACGCATCAGACGTGTACAGCTTCGGCGTGGTGCTTGCCAAGTGCGTGGCAGGCGCGCAGGGGCTGCTGCCCATCGAGCTGCAGAACAACGTGGCGTCGGTGGTGCACGCGTGCATGCAGCAGGACCCCGCTGCGCGCCCCTCCATGGCGGGAGTCGTCCGCCTGCTGCAGGATCTGAGCTCAGACGTGCAGCAGTACATCATGGCGTGCGGCATCCCCGGTGTGCCCTGATTCGCCTGGTGCAGCCACAGCGGCCGTCGAGGGAGCAGCCTATTGTTTCCCTCTTATTTTGCGCCACTATTCTTCATGATCTGATTCTTTCACAGCCACGTTCTGTCGCACCTGCAATCAGGTGATGCTGCAAGCAGGCAGGTTTGCGGGTACGCTGATGCGCACTGTTGCTTCAAGTAGCGTATAGAATACCTGATTACCTTGAAGCGTACAATCATCGTTAGCTATGTGCTGTCGATTGTCAGGTCCTCCAAGGAGGTGGTATCCAGCCAACAAGCAGGTTTACAGGCAACTACAGAAATGGCTACTCAGGCAGGTTTATAGCAAGCCAGCAGAGATGGTGCGGAAGAGGCTCACTCGTTTATGCGCTGTAACAAGCGACAGTTTCAGGACGTACGCGGTACTCAGAGTGTTGGTCTGATGTGTTGAGGTGGAAGGAGTACGATATGGAGTCAGCAGGTAGGCTGCTGCTGCTGCTAGTTGGCCTGGCCAGCCACAGACAGTATTCCTTGGAGCGGTGCAACCACGCGCTTGCTTATACATTGCCTCCAGTCTTGGCGGCGTTCATTCGGATTGTACGTTGGTCATGGAATGCCTTTGATTAGGCACTCATGCTGTTTTGGTTCACGGATTGACTCTTGTATGATCGGACGGCTCCATTGGTTGCCTGTGTTGGTCGCTGCCATTGCTTGATCCTTGTAGATCTGACAGTTCCATTGGTTGCTTGCGTTGGTCGCTGTCGTTGACTCGTCCTTGTATGGCCTGAGAGTTACATTGGTTGCTTGCACGGCCGCTGTCGCAGTCATTGCACCGCAATGTAAAGGCGCCGTTCTTTGATCCCAACGTAAAGGTTGAGGCATTACTATCTCAGGCCCGTGCAGACAGTCAGAGCTGGTCCTTTCACATCCCCCACATCCGTCCCCTTGCCTGCCTGCTCCCACAGCTGCCACAGCTACTGATCACAGAGGCCCACATGGCAGGTCATACTGGAGTTGCTACCCGCTCCCCTTGTCTACTTGTTGTGAGATGTCTGCGCGAGTGCTATGTGTGGTCTGTGGCTCAGCTGGCCTGGGGCCCTACAGCCAGGTTCAAGACCCAGTCTTTCACATGGCGTGGAGCATGCGTGCTGGCATCTAAATGAATGAAGCAGCCACCCCACACACCCTCAGCAGAACTAGCCACCAGCCAACTACTGCCGAGCATCTGATGTCCTGCACTGCTTGCTGCCCTGCCGTCCCTGCTCATTCCCTCACCTGCCACCTGACCCTCAGGCCTCCCAGACCACTGGTCAGAGCCCCGTGCTCAAACCCTGAGCTCAGAGCACAGAGCTGAGACCCATAGCTCAGAGCGCGCCGCTTGTGTACCCCAGCAGTACAGAGGGCCGTGACAGGCCCTGAAGCTGCAGCTGCAGCCGCAGGTACTGGTTGATGCGGTACGTGAATGTGGCCTCAGTGCCCACCTGCGGCAGTACAAGCGGGACACGGCAGTACAGTTGGGGTGCAGCAGGACAGCCGCACGTGCCCTCGCCCTCCCACACGCCCTCCACCCACCCACCAGAAGCAGTCACCTCACCACCGAAAACATACCCAGCCGCAATGCGCTGGTCATGTGTCTCACGACACTCTTCATCCCCAGCCCCCACCCCCCCAAAACAGCCCACACGCACCTTGGAGTCGGCCAGCAGCTTGTGTGCAAGCGCAGCGGTCAACGAGTTGCCCCATGCCAGCTCCAGCTCAGTGCCTGCCCACGCCACGTGTCGCGTGCAAAGTGTGTGAGTGTGAAGGTGAGTGGACCAGTATCATGGAGCATGGCAGCACGGGGAAGGTGGTCTCAGCCCCGCCGCACCCCAAGCCCCAAATGAAATCCTGCCACACTGATCATAGGACGCTGCTGCAAGGCAATGCAGCAGCAGGAAGGGCCGCAAGGCGCCACACACTCATCCCTGCCGTGTTCCTTGCAGGCGCAGGCAAGCAGGCAGGCAGCCAGACCTGCCACCCATCCCATGCAGCTACAAGGCTACAAAGCGCTAGCCATGCATTCCTCCAGCCAGCCGCGCAGCCGCGCTCACCTACTGCCAAGCTGGACAGGAGCTTTGCAGGGTCCAGACCAGCAACACCGGCCGCGTTGTCTCCTGCACCCCCCGCCGCAGGGTCTAGCGCCCCCAACAAGTTGGGCAGCGATGGGGCGCCCACCAGCCGCCACCGCGCCGCGCCCAGCTGCCCATGCGTCTCCAGCTTGGGGAGTAGCGTGGAAAAGGTGGTGGATGCCAGGGAGCGCAGCGCCAGCTGCCCGTTCTCACCTGCAGGCCCACATGGCATGGGGTACGGCATGCGATGTTTCCATACAGATGCGTGCTCGTGTGTGGGGACTGGCAAAACCCAGGGCAATGGCCCAGCCGCTGGGGGGTGCGTGAGTGCTGTGACGCAGGCCCTACATCAAGAGGCTGACCAGGCTGACCAGCTCCTGCAGCGAACCCCCTGCACCGCCTTCCAGCCGCAGGTTGCGGTATTGCTTCATTTTCATTAGGGGTGAGAGTTCAGGTTCAGAGTTCAGGGTGAGAGTTCAAAATGAGAGTTCACGTTCAGAGTTCAGGGCCACCCACCCAGCAGTGCCTCGGCCAGCCGCTCCTCAAACACGCGCGCAACCTCAGGGGCCTCCATCAGCCCCGCCACCACATCCCCGCCCGAGCCGCCGCCCCCACCGCCGCCCCCGCCGCTGACCAGCGTGGTGCCGGACGCGCTGAGCGTGAGGCCCTCTGACCACGCGCTGCCACGGCCCTGTACTGCGGCCCGTAAGTCCCCTGACACCAGCACCACATCCAGCAGGGGGTCCATGAGCCCCAGCTCAGGAACCAGCACCACCCGATTCACGTGCTCCCGGTCCAGGCTGAACTGCGTGGCCACCAAGTTGAGGGAGCCGGAGTCTAGTGTGAAGGCGCCAGAGGCGGCGCAGCGCAGCGGGTCGGCTGGCCCCGTCAGCGTGACCTGTGGGCAGCACCAGCACGCCACGCGGGCAAGAGCAGGGCAAGGGTTAGGGCCAGAGGGAAGAGCAGGGCAGGTGTCAGTGTCAGCGCAGGACCCTACTTCAAGCCGAAGGCAGAGTCCGCGTGGGCAGCAGCAGGGCCCGGAGCATGTGCAGTGGCCTCGCCAGCAGCAGGGGTGGCACAGAGCATCTGGGCCTCAACCAACAAAGTTTTGAGTCCAGGTGCCATTTCAGAAATTGAAAGCATGCCGTGCTTCAGCTGCAACAGCGCCAGCACGCACCTGGCCAGAGACAGACACGTTGAGCACCACGGGGAAGAGCGCACGGAAGTCAGGCCCCAGCACAACCTGCAGCCCATTGAGCTGCATCTCAGGGCCTGCTGCCGGGCCGCCTGCAAGCCCTCCCAGGCCCCCTTGTCCGGGTGCTCCACTGGCCTGCAGGGTTGAACAGCAAGGCACGGGCACGGATAGACGCCAGATGCCATGGGACAGGCAGGCAGCAGGTAGCCACGACGTGATGCCCCAGCGCATGCATAAAAGCTCAAACCCACCCTCCCTAACATCGGCATCATTCCCAAGGGCAAGCCGAAGGTGCACCTGCTGTGGCTTATAAGCTACTCTTATCATAAGCTCCTGGGCCCTAGTAATCCGGCACCAGGCCCCCTTTTCAGGATCACACTGCCATGACGCGAGAGCCACCTCAGGAACAGGACAGACCGGGAATCAGGAACAGGACATGCCCCACACGCACCATGGCGGCCGCCGCTCCGGTGGACCCCAGGATTGCGCGCTTGCGTCCCGCCTTGAGCAGTTGAAACGCGGCCGCCACCATGTCCCGGTCTGCCCGCCCCACGTCCCGCTCCTCCTCCCCGCTACTGCCAGCCAGCGAGGCCATACTGCCTGTACTGCCCGTACTGCCAGGGCTGGCTGTACTGCCTGTACTGGACTGGGGGATGAGGGACAGGGTGCCGCGGGAGAAGCGCAGCCAGCCGCCGAGGTGGGGTGCTGACAGGGAGTGGCCGACTGAGAGTGATGAGTCAAACATGCCTGCGGCCCGTGCAAGAGGCAAGGATGAGGATCATAACAATGGCATCAACGCCAGTACAAACCAGTGGGCAGCTGTTCGTTCGCCATAATAACCAGGCAACAGCACGTGCAAATGATGTCAACGCGCTTGCACACTTGACTTGGCGTTCATCAGTGCATATCACTAAGTTGCAATGCGAGCAAGAAAGCAAGGAGTGCCCATTCAGGAAGACCAGGCAGCTGGTGTCCGGTGTGCTACCCAGCCGCAGGGGCCTCGCTTCGCTGTTGTTCCCAGGAACGAGAAAGGCAAAGCTTGAAACGCCGCAGTAGCACACCCCATGCCACCCCACGCACCAGTGTACACGTTACTGATCTTCAGCTCCAAGTTGTCCACATCCAGTACAATCTCGTTGACCGTACTGCCTGCTGTACTACCAGCATCTGCGCCGCCCGCCGTACTGCCTGTGGTGTGGTGGTGGTGATGGTGGTGGTGGCCAGGGGGTGGTGGTGGCTGCAGGGGCAGCGCGCCTCGGGCAGTGATGACTCCATGGCGCCCCACTCGTGCCTCCACACCCTCTGCAACCAGCTGCGTGCCGTCAAACTGCGCGCACAGGGGGAGTTGACGCATGGAGCACAGGAATGGAAATGTCAAGCCAAGGGCGGCTCGGGAGCTGGCTACACTGGAACTGCTACTGTTGAATAGCCTCGTGCGTGAGGCCGCTTAATGCATGCACAGCTGGCACAGATGCACGCGTACCCACGCCTTCGAGAGCACTGCACTGGCATGATCTGGCACGACCTGGATGTATCTGACAGAGCACTCAGAAAACCCCAATGCACAGACCATTCTAGACTATTCCCACTAAAACAATGGGTTTTAGTGGGAAAGCACTGAGGGACGATATCCACAAGCATGCCGTGTCATGTCCCCAGCAAAACAAGCAGCTGGCACCTCACCTTGATGTCTGCAGACAGCCCCACGATGGGTGCACGCAGGAAGGGCACCACCATCGTGCCCCGCGCCACATGTGCAGCACCCTCCACTCGTGGTGCCGCCAGCGCGCCATGCGCACGCAGATCCACACTCGCCACCCCGCTCTGCCACTCACAGCCCGGCACCAAAGCACTCAGCAGTGCCATACCACCATCCCTGAGCACAAACCGAGCATCCAGCTCCTCCCGGGCCTCCTCCACGCTTGGGCCCGCGCCTATATCCGGCTCGGGGATGTGCTCCCCACTCTTGCCGTTCTGTTTGCGTGCCTTGCCCCGCTGCGCCCCGCTGCTGCTGCTGCCGGCATTAGCGCCAGCGGATGCTGAGGAGCCCTTGGGGTTGGGGCCCGGCCCTGCCCCTGCTGCAGATGCCTGTTGAGAGCCCTCTGTGGCCATGCTGCCTGACGCTGGCCCGCTGCTTGGCACGCCGGCCGCAGCAGTGCCAGGCACCAGAACGGCAGCGGCCCCCTTGGGCGCGGTGCGTGGGAGCTGCACGGTGCCTTCAACCCGTAACAGGCCCGGCGTGTCAGAGGGTACCAGCTCCAAGGCAGCGTGCGCGCGCTGCTCGGCATCCACCGAGAAGCTGCCCACCGCCTGTGCGCACAGGCAAGATGTCACAGGCAGATGTGGGAGAACTCATTGAGAGCTATCATCAACTTTGAATGGAGGGCATCCATGAGCACAGCACAGCACAGCATAGCACAGCACAGCACAGCCAGAACTGTGTTGTCATCAACTGGCCATCAACTGCAGGCATGCATGCGGCTTGCACGTGGCATTACATGCAGGGGGGCCCTGGCACTGCCGGTGCGCAGCTTATACTTGCACAGATGCACACCAGCATGCACGTCACGCTTGATCACGCGACGTGTTCAAGGCACAGTACAGGTCCATGAGCGCGCACCTTGCCCAGCCGCATGTTGCCCACCGCCCCCTGCTCGATGCGCACACCCAGCGCAGCCTGGGGCGCCGTCGTAGAGCCCCCCAGTCTGCCATCAATATACAACAGCCCCGAGACCGGCCCAGCAGGGCCCTCCGGCATCAGGGGTGCCTCCAGGCCCCCCTCACCTGCCGCACCCCCATGCTGGCTGCCTGGCAGCTTCAGGCCCAGGCCCCCCAGCGTGCTCTCCAGCCGGCGTGCGAGGCCGGCGAAAGGGCGCAGTGCGCCGCTCTTGCCGCGCGCGTCGGCCGCGCCCACAGCGCCCTGTGCCACGTGAGCGGGGCAGTGGATTTGATTGCAAGATTTGCAACCCAACGACCCACCTGTCCCGTGGGATCCCCTCATGCATACATGCAACATGGTGTTGGTACTTCCCATCACACTTGCTCTTTCCAAACATCCAGGCCACACACTCAAAGACGATCCCAGGTCAGACAAGGCAGCCGCTGCCATTGGCAGGCACGTCAGGCATGCAGGTGACCCGCCTGTCGTACCTGCAGCGCGGGCGGCAGCGCGCGGTACAGCGGCTGTAGCAGATCCAGCGGAAAGTCTGACACAGCGAGTACCGCCTCTTGGCGGGGAGACAGCAGGGTGCCCTTGAGCTCGGCACGCGCATGGCCTGCAGGGCAGGGGCACGCCATCGGACACCAATGCAGCGGGGCAAGGACGCTTGCATGATTTAGACGTATATGTAATTATGTACGCAGGCAGCGGTCGTGGGCAGCGGTAGTGGGTCATGTTCGGTGCTGGTCCTGAAGCCATGAGGGTCTCCCTCTGGCAGAAGTGGCAGCCATGCCACCTCACGTAGTCAATACAAAAAGGTCAGTAGAACGCAGGCAGGTGCACGTTCAAGACGAAGAGCCAGCAATTGTATGCGTGCTTCAAGTAGTTTACTAAGGGGGCTGCTGATGCGCAGCATGCAGCCCTGCCCCCACTCTGCGGCCCCCCGGCCCTCCACCCCTTCCCAGGGGGCAATCCCCCCTCCCACATCCGTACCTGAAGGCACCCGCCACCTCCCCCTTCCCCTCACACGCAATGCCACCCACCCGCACGCAGTGACAGCTCCTCCAGCGCCACCCCCTCTGCACTGTCTGCCACGCCTACTGCGGCCAGCCGGTCAAGCCGCCACTCGCCCCACCTGCGCCGGTCATGCACACCAGAAATACGCGGTTCAACTACAGTACGGCCGCACAGAACACGGAGAAGCAAAGCGCGCAGGATGCACATAATATGAGGACGACGCGCAATAAGGAACACATGGCATGAGGAGCTGCCCCGCACAAAGCATGCAGCAGTGAAATGAACAAAGTTGCAGGACATGCACGCTGCAGGGGCGCATCTCTGACCCTTCCATCTCAGAGCCATGGAGCCCAAGAACACTTCAAACACCTACCGCCACTCATCGCCCTTGAGTGCGAAGTCAATGTTTGTGGCGCCCGCCGCGCCACCAAACACCTCGATGCGGCCGGACCAGCGTCCTGTCAGATCCTGCAGCCCCGGAATCGCACTGCTACTGCCGCTACTGCCGGCAGTACCAGGGGAGGTGGAGGAGGGCTGCACGGAGGACGTGCTGGGCTGCTGCTTGGCCTTCCTGGGTTTATGCTGCTCTGCCACGGCAGCGGGCACGTCCGCGAGCAAGTCAACCTGCCGCCTTAGATCCTCTGCCGCCAAGCCTGCAGCACGCGTGTGAAGGGACTCAAGGAAGGACGCCTTGGCTGTTCCGTAGTCACCGCCAGGCTGGTTGGCTGCACTCATGAGCTGGGCTGCAGGCAGGAGGTCTTGGACCTGGGCCGTGGGGATGTTCACAGTCAGGTGCCAGCGGCCCGCACGGGGGCCCCCCAAGCCGGCCATGTCGCCAGCATCTGCGTCAGCACCGCCATTGCTGGCAGAGCCTGCCGCTGGCGTGGCAGCAGCAGCAGGTGCCGATGTGGTTGCCCCGACTGCAGCGCCTGTAGCAGCAACCTCGGCGCCCTGCTTTGCTGGTGCGGCCGCCGCCCCGCCTGCAGCTGCGGGTGCTGCGCGGCTGGCTGCTGCAGCCGCAGCATCCTTCTTCCCACCAGCCTTGACCTGCTTCTGCAGCTGCTTCTGCTTCTGGGCCTCTTGTGAGCTCGCAGCAGCCTTGCCACCCTTTGCCCCGACCGCTGCCGCCGTAGGGTTGCCAGCAGGCGCAGCATCTGCCTGACTGGCTGGTACAGCTTGAGCTGCTGCAGGTGCCCCTGCCCCACGTGCAGCTTCTGTGCCAGCGCCCAGCTGCTGACCATCCTTTGATCTTGAGCCCTCTTGTTCTTGAGGGCCTGGAAGCTTGGGGGGCGGTCCCCCTGGCCCTGCCCCAGCCCCTGCCGCCTGCGTGCCCGAAGTGCTGGTGCTAGTGGCAGCGACTGCATTGGTGGCGCTACTGCTGGGGGCAGGAGGGGGCAGGGGGGCAGGGGATGAGGACGGCCCTGCCAGCAGGTCTGGCAAGAAGACTTCACCTGAAAACTCATACCTGCAGCGGGAGCAAGTGAGAGACATGAATTGCGGGTCCATGTTTTGGGAGCTCTTGTGGTGTCCAGGCCAGTTGCAGGCCAGCGGCAGCACATGCTTGGCAGGCAGGTGCATGGCACGGCATGAAGCCACAAGCCGCACAAGGGCCTGCCCAAAACATGGTCGCCTCCAGCTCGTCCACACTGGCCATTGATACTAGCAGTGGTCATATCACAACAAACAAGTCAATAGTGATCCAACTGCGCCACAATTATGCCCAGAAAGAACTATACCAAATATGATAATAGCTGTAAGGCCTCACCGCGACCCCTCCTGCAGCAGCACCGTCTCCTCCAGCTTAACCACATCCGCCTCCCACCGCACGCTGCTGCTGAAGCCGCCCGCGGTCAGTGACGCGTAGCGCAGCCGCTCCAGCGCCACACTTGCACGGCCTGCCGCACGCCACGCACGCGCGCGCACACAGCCATTAACCAATAACAAACAGTTTTTGAAGCTACAAGCCTATAAGGGCTATAACGAATGTTGCTAATCCTGTCTCGCGGCAGGCATCTATGCGCCATGATGGGCGTACGATGTAACCAACACACACACACACACACACACGCACACACACAGCATGCGTATGCACCAGAGCGGATCAGGGTCGTGGGGTCGGGATGTGCATGGTCTGGGCGGCCTGACACAGGCCGCGCACACGCACGCGCACACATGTATGGATATAGTTGATACCAGGGGCACAAAGAGGACACACCCGACCCCTGCATCACACCGTCCCCCGACTACCACAGCCAGCCCTGCCTCACGCGCTCATCTGGGCCCCTAAACGGCTAAAAGTTGCGATGTTTATGTGACGCCTCAGGTTCCTCCGTATGTAGTTGCATTCAGTGTTTGGAACGGCACATCGCCTGAGTCCTGAACACTGGACCCTCGACGCTGCGCCAACACTGCACCCTAGCCTTGCCAGAACCCTGCACGGCAACACCCAAAACCCAGGCACGCACCCCATCCTCACCCTGCCGTGCCTCCACATTCGCATCCAGCGCTGCAGACGCCAGCTGGCCACGCAGGCTGCCGGCCTCCAAATCGTCCAGTGGCAGATTGGCAACTGCCAGCCGGTACTCGCTGCCTGCAGGCAGTTGCAAGCGGTTTCAGGTGGTTGCAGGTGGCTGGAGCATTGGCATCGCGCAGAGGTGACCCATGGCTGTAGGGGTGCTACAGTACGTTTGCATACGCGGCAGTACGTTTGCATATGATCGGAGCAGCAGTGCTGCTGAAACAGGAACATGCGAAGCTCTGGGGCAGCAGCGGGGCCCGACCCCCAACACCGTCACTGCCTCTGTACACTTGCATCAAGGTGCGCCCTGGGCCGCCCACCGGGAGGCCTGTCAAATCTCAGAAACATGTGCCCGCGTGCGACGGCGGCGCAAACATGCACCAGCATACGGTGCACGCAGCCGTGTTTGGTTCAATCAACAGTTCCCGGGAACAGATGCGTAAAAGTTGAACCAAACACGGCACTATGCATACAGGTTGCAGCTGGGTACCGACCCCCATTGTTGATGTCCGCGGCGAGCAGCAGCGGGCCACGGTGCAGCGCGACATGACTGTCCAAAGCATCCTCTGCTTCCTGCTCCCCTGCGCGTGAAAGAGCCTGGGCTACCAGCCCCGGGTCCAAGTTCAGCTGTGTGCACAGCTCAGGCACAGCCAGCTCCAGATCCAGTGCCTGCAGCCGGCCCGGGCAGTTGTTGATGTGCAGGAGCGGCAGTGTCAGTATTGGTTCTTTGATAGGTTGCATGGAAAGCAACCGAGCTGTTGGATGAGCTGCTGCAGCTGCGGGCAGCTGGGATCAGGTCTTTGCTCATCAACAACTAACAGCTGGGGTCTCATCAACAGCTAATAGCTAACAGCTGGGTCTCATCCTCAGGTCCCTAGCAGCACACACACACAGCAAGCAGCTCGCAGTGAGCAAGAGGGCCAAAGTTAGCATCGAGCCACAGTTGGGAACAAACTACACTGAGGCGTGCCCGTCACCCCTCACCTCATCCTGTGCACGCCCTGAAGACGCCAGCTGCGCAGCTGCTGCTGCCGCGCTGGTACCAGTGACAGGCCCTCTCGCACGCAACAGCACCTTGCCCGTCCCACTGATGCCCGCGTGCCCACTCAACGTCTTCACCAGATCCAGGTTGTTGATCCTCACTCCAGAGAGCGTGATTGGCCCATCGAAAAGGAGTGACTGAGAGATGGCCTGCAGTGGGGACTTGGGCCGGCGCGCTGCGCTTGCTGCTGCTGGCTGTGCTGCCGTCGCTGCCGCGGCTGCAGGTGTACTTGTACCAGCTTCGTTGGCAGACATGTCCCCCAGGGGGGCAGGCACACCATTGCTGGCGGCGCTGCCATTGGTGGCCGCCAAGGGGCGCAACGACATCTTCACGTTGCCGCCGATGCGTGCACGCAGCGGTTGGCCACTTGACACGGGGTCCATGGGGGTGTGCCCCGTGGGGTTGACTAGAGGCAGGACGTCCAGGCCATTGACTGCGGCATCCAGATCAATGCCTTCAAAACGCGGCCGTGCGTGCAGCGTAGCCTCAGCCTGTGGAAGGCAGCATGCGCAGTACAGTGCGAGCAGTACAGTGTGTGTGCAGCGTGGCTTCAGCCTGAGGGAGGCAGCGTGCACGGTACTAAGTGCAGGGCAGGGCAGTAGAAAGAAGATTGCAAAGAATACAGAAATTGATGGAAGAATACAAAGATGATGGCCAGGTGAAGAGCTTAGAGTGGCAGCTAGGTGAGGAGGGCCTGGTGGGGACGCTCCCCCTCCCTTTCTGCCATCACGCGGCACAGCCGCGTGGCTGTGTTCCGCAACTGCAGAAAACACACACCATCCATGCACCGTGATGGGCGTTCGTACGATGTAACCAACCAACACACACCCACACACCCACCCACCTGCGTGTCTGCGTTGCGCAGCTGCATGACCGCGGGCGTAGAGATGTGGAGCGTGGTGTCCAGCGCGAGTGCAGGCCCCCGCGCGGCCAGGGTCATGGCTGTCGGCGAAAACAACGCCGTCCCACCTGACACCAACCTCGCATCCTGTGGCAGCTCAAACCTCAGCCCCACCTCTGGGCCGACGTGCGACCCAGCCATGGAGCCCACCACGGCTGCCTTGCCCAGGCCCGATAGCGTGCCAGGCGGCAACTGCTCTACCACCTCTGCAGGCAGGTACTGTGCGGCAAGCGTGCCGGCATCCAGATCAGTGGCATCCCCTTGCATGCGTATCGCGCGGGGGTCCGTCTCGGCGGCGGCCGCCACCCACATGCTGCCATTAGCCACGAGGCGGCCTCCACCCAGGGGCACCACCTGCGTGTGCAGGGGTGGGGTTGCCCAGGTGCATGGGCCGCATGGCCATGTGCATGGGTTCCCAGTCACAGGTGCACGCGACGGATTGTTCATAGATTCATGCAAGGGTTGCCCAATTGCAACAGTTGGCTGGGATGCACAGTTGCATGGTGACGTCATGGAGCGGTGAATGTTGTAAAGACTTTTGCGCAGCTGCTGCACGGTCTATGCCGCACGCATGCGCACGATCGCACAGCTGCAACTTGAGCATGTAGACGATTCGGTTCGTTACTTAGCGTCAAATCAAACCGCATACCTGTGCTGAGTGCAGCGTGAACATCTCAGTGCCCATGTCCAGCGTAAAGACACCGCTGGCGCCCAGCACCGGCACCTGCATGAAGAAACAGCCCATGCCCAAGTGGCATGGATGGGGTTATGACGGACAGGTGTAGCATTACGGACATGACAAAACACACGCTGCACAGCAGGAGTGCGCAGTAGTATCCACACGCGCCACACATGCAACGCATGCGACACTCGCCCTCGCATCTGGCACACCTGTTTATCACAGCATGCATTAAACTGCCACAGCATCTCAAATACAACACACACGCCCCAGCAACCTGTCACACACCTTATCGTATCCTGCCACAGCGGCAGGCACAGCCGCAAGCGCCGCCTGCGCAAAGCTGGGCTCAGCACCCTCCAGCTGTGCTGTGCTGGGTCGCACCGCAACCGCGCTGCCACTGAACACCGGCCGCTCCAGGGGCCCCGTGCAGTGCAGCACGCCGCGCACTGCACCCGCGACTGGTTGCGGTAGCGGCCTGATGCCCAGCGTGGCACGCAGGGCGCCGACCTCCACTGCTGGTGTGACCGTGGCAGACAGACGGTAGCTGCCCTCGTCAGGGTTCAGATCCATGTCGCCCGTGACCTGCGATGTGACGTGTGAAGACGCTTCAGGGCGTGATGTACGGCACACGCTATATGCAACCGAGTTGATTATTCAAGTCTAGGCTTCATGCAGCTGTCACGCACCTGCAGCGGCACCGCGCCAAAGTAGCCGCGCGCGCCATGCAGGTACATGCGTCCGCCCTCAAACACGAGGTCCATGTCAGCCGCGCGGATGTCATCTGGCGCGTCCCAAAAGTGCAGCGCGCCATCGCGCACGCGCACCAGGCCGAACACCTCAGGGAATTGCCTGGGGGGGGGGGGGCAGGGGAGGGG
>BDCZ01000110.1:124185-145888 GCA_001662365.1 Chlamydomonas applanata
GGGACTGTGATTGTTAGTGGGTGGGTAGGGAGCAAGAGTACACGCCACAAGCGATTGATGACACGCCCTTGGCTGCAGCATGGTCCGGGTATATAGGGGATGGAATGACGCAGGCATTATGCAGGCTGCCGCAGGCATGACTGGCTCACAGATGAGACGCAGCATCCGATGGCAGGTGTCATTATAACGTTATATAACGTTGTACATTTGACCGGATAACATTATATGTCGTTCCCTACAGGTGTGTGTGTGTTCACAAGGCGGAGCCGCTGCCCAACCACTACCAAGGCGGAAAGGGCCCGCCAGCGCCCACACATGCAACAAGGCACACTGACGCATCATATCTTCATATGACGGATACGCGCAGGCAGGCGGGCGGGCAGAGCAGCTCGGTGCGCGCACCATGAGGCGTGGTTGTGCATGTACAGCCGCAGCTCTCCGCTCAGCCCACCACTGGTCACATCCATGGGCAGCTCAAACAAGCGCTCCACGAGGGGTGCATGCAAATCCTGTGGGGATACAGTGACCACAGCACTTATACTGGCACTTATGGCAGCACTTATGGTTCAAGTTCAATGATGACTTGTGCGATCGTCTTCTGATTCTAATGATCACAAGGGCAGCACATGCACGATGCCATGGGTGTGTGTGTGTATGTGTGTGTGTGCGTGTGTGTTGGTTACATCGTACGCCCATCACGGCGCATGGATGCCTGCCGCGAGACAGGTTCCATATGATCCTTGGAGGCGTGCATTACATAGTGGAGAGGAACAAGCGACACTGAACAAAGACGGGGGCGCGCGCGCGCGCGCGCACACACACACAAACACACAAAAGCCCCACAACAGCGCGCGCCCAGAGCTACCAACCTGCGTAACCTTAACCTCAACCTGCACCCGAACCCACCAGGGAACAAGACCCCGGCCTAGCAACCCACCAAGCCTAAAACAGCAGCCATTCGACACCAAGAAAAAACAGGCTTGTTCCTACGATCCTATAAGACGCAAGAATGGCTGCTACTACCCTGGGCCCTGCTCAGGGCCCTCCCCTCTCACTCCCATCACAGGAACCGAGGTTCAGGTGCCCTGTTAGGTTCAGGGCACTGAACCCAGCTGATTAGCAAGATTCCTTCAAACTTCAAAGTTTGTTTCTGAATGGTTCATGGCCATTGCAGCCGTGCGGCTTGTGCCCACCTCAATGACCATGTCAGCAAGCCTGTTCCAGGCTCTCCTATCATTTCCACAATTCAGGAATTGCAGCATGTCTGCATCACTCCATTCCTGAGCCGGGGGCAACCCCTCAAACAGATCAGTGTATGAGTGCGCCTCATACCATGCGCGCACCCCGGCATATGACTCACACTGCATCAATTGCAGCTCGTCTTTCCGCGTATTCATGGCACAGCATGGACATATGCGTTCAGTGCGTGGCACCCGCCGGCCCCGCCGCATACATTCAAAATTCAAATTGTGAGACCCCATGCGCATGCGCGCAAGTGCCCACACATGCTGTGGCCTGTTCACATGGTACGTGAATGTGTGCCCTGGCTTGTCCTCCCCCTTGAGTAACCGCGTAAAGGTGAACAGCTTGAAGCCTTTGCTCACATCGTCCGGCACGCCCCGCACCCCGCCACCCCCCCTGTGTGTCATGCAGCGCTGAGATGCATTATGGCGCGCATGCTCAGGTGCCAAATTGTGAGTTGCCTCAAGTACATGTACGGCAGTATAAAAGACACGAGGGCAGTAGCCCAGAGCCCCGAACAACAGAGTCCTGAGGCCAGCCCAACCCAGAGAGTGGCAGCAACAGCGGTGGCCAGAGTCCGACAGGGCACAAACCTGGGCTGTGACGATGACCGTGAGATCTGGCCACACATTGGGCACATTCATGTTCGTGCACTTCAGCCGGACCTCCAGGTGGCCCCCTGCAGAATAGAAGGAAGACAAAATGTGGTCAAAAAAGCGGCTGAGCAACCAGCAAAGGGTTGGAATTGGACACGTGATGGGGGTTGGATGCTGGCACGTAGTATCCTAGTGATGCACACTGTGGCAGACACCACCCAGCTTTGACCCGATATGCTGGCAGGCACACCCAGAAGGATAGAATGAATGGAAGAATAAATTTCGGTATGCAAGAAATCCGCACTTGAGCACGTGAGAGGCGGCAGTCATCTTCCCACATCCATCGTTATGCCTTCCCACGCATTATGCCTTCCCACACAACAACACGCCACCCCACCCTGTCCTGCAGCTGGCGCAACTCCCGGCCCAACGCCAGGCTCATACTCATGACCTTAGGATCTAGACCCAGACATGGATTTCTACGGTTTTTATACGTTCTACATGTGCCCAGGTTTCTACACGTGCCCAGGCTCCCACCCGGCCGCAGCAGCACCCACCATCCAGGGTCCGCGAAGGGCTGCCCTGTGGAGCATTCCACGGGGCGTCAGGCCAGTAGTAGGGCCCACCATCCCGGCTTGCCAGGTGGTACTTTGCAGCAAGGGCGTGAGCTTCATGGGTGGGCTGGAGCACACCAAATGCATTGAGTGTGTAGGTGGCCGGCTCGCCACGGGCGATCGCAGCCTCCCCTGACTTGCCACGCTTGGGGCGCACCATCTGGTGCAGCCTGTAGCTGTGGGCTGGGCCTGGTGCTGCCGCTGTTTGGGCTGCTGGCGCCGAACCACTGCTGCCGCTAGTGTTGGGGCTGGTGCCGGATGCGTCCACCATCATGGCACCACCGGACGAAGCAAGCGCAGAACTGTTTGACGCATGAGCGCCAACGCTGCCCTGGCCCTGCCCCTTTTTGTGCGCCCCGGTTGCCTGCTCCCCCTTCTTGCCCACCTGCCGCTGCTTCCCAAGCTTCTGCCCAGCCCCAGCTGCAGCAGCTTTCGCACCGGCAGCCGCCTCCGCCACCACAGCAGCCTCTGCTGCAGCCACCGCCTGTTCCCGTGCAAGCCCAGGGGGCAGCCGGGGTGGCGGATAGTACACATCAGCCCCAGGACCCACACCTGGCGCAATCCCAAAAGGCAGCGCCTGGATGCTGTCACGCAGGTGGCGGGGCAGCGTATCACAGCCGTAATGCCGCAGGTCCGGTGTGGCAGCGCCTGGGGTCACGTGGCGCAGGTGGCGCTTCGCAGCCGGGTTCACCATCGTGCACTTGTCGTTGGCAGGGCTGCGCTTATGTGCATCCGCCTCGATGCGCAGGTCCAGGGTCCTGTGGCGGCGGTTGGTGCACAGCGGTTGGCAGGTAGTTTAGTAATCAGGTAATTGGGTAGGTAGGTAGGATGGTTGATATGTCGCTTGTGGTGTAGTTCGGTTGATGGGCTGCGAGCGCCAGCCAAGGCAGCAGGCGTACGCAGATGTTCGCTGCAGAAACCCAGCATGCATGCACGCATCTGCACCAAGCCGCATACGTGGCTGAGGGGCACAGCAACGACGCTGGCAACGCAACCCACTGGGGCCCCGACGCTGAGCCAACTGCATGCCAGACCCGTCTCACAAGCCGCCCACAGCACCTAGCAACCTAACTCACTCGCCCCTGCGATTCGCACCTGTACCCGTGGCCGATGTGCAGTGTCCCTGTGACGTACTCCAAGTACCGTGGCACCTGCTCCCCCTGAATCAGCAGCGCTAGCCGCCCATTACGCAATGATATACGCCCCAGGGCCACCGGCGGCTGCCCCTCCAGCTCACTCTCCGGTGAGGCATCCAGTGAGAAACCGGCATCGGGCGTGACGTCACGCGTCCACGCCGCACTGGCGCTGGCACCAGCTGTGGCAGAGTCGCTGCTGCCGCGACCTGCACCAGCTCCGCCGCTCACGGAACCGTGTGCTTCAGCGCTGACGACTCCCACTGCCTGCCCATCTGCTGCACGCTGCGCCTGCTGGGCCTGCGCCTGTGCGGCAAGGCCTGGGAGAAAGTCTCTGGAGGAAGGTGTGGTGTCATCGGGGAAGCCCACAAAGGAAAAACCATCCCCCTGGATGACTGAGACCTCTGGCATGTCAATGGACAGGGCCAGCACGGCCTGCTTGTACACGATAGATGCCAGGGGATCAACATACACTTGGATGCCCTGTGGGGCGATCACACTGGATTTCTCCACCGGGCCAGGGCCAACAGTTACCGGCCCAATGGAAGCCAGTGGCACAAGGCCGGTTAGGCCGCCCAGGGACACCCAGTGCACGCGGCCGAGTGTGACCTCACGGGCGGTCATTGAGCACACCATGGTCTGCCATGTGGGTAACAGCTGGTAGTTGACAATGGGCACCAGCACCATGTTGATCACTGTGCTGATAAGCGCGAGCACAAAGGCTGCGATGGCTAGTGCGCGCACATACCAGCGGTCCAGCATGGATAAGTAGCGTGTGATGCTCTCCGACAGCAGATGACCCACGTCTGACAACCTCTGCAGGAAGCCTGCCCACAGCCCGACTTGCTCGTGTTGTGCTGGCTGCTGGCCACTGGATGGCGTGCCTACCCCTCCACTGCTTCCACTGCGGCTGCCCTGTTTGGGGCCTCTGCCGGAACCAGCTGTCGCCTGCACTGGCCTGTCGTGCCCATGTGGCTGCTCAGGCTGAGCCGTGCTTTGTTCCTGCGCGCTTGGATGTGCCTGGCCATCTGCGGCACCCGGTGCGCTGCGGCCCTGTGCCTGCGGCATGGTTGCATCCGCTGCAACCGCGGCATCATCCCCAGCAGCTGAGCTTACAGATGGCGGCTGCTCCCGGTGTTCGGCTTTGAGGTTGCGAGGGGTCTGTAGTGGTGCGTGTGGGGGAGGCCATGTGCGTGGCCCCCACATTGAGCCCTGCCGGTCATCTGCTGGCAAATCGAGCGCATCATGGGGCTTCTGCTGCTCTGGACCTGCTGCAGTGTCGTGCGCATTTGTGTCTGCATCCTTTGGCTGCTGTGTGCTGTCTCCACTGGGCTGCCCAGCCCCCGCACCTGCATGCATGCATGCCACATCATGCTAGGGTTGTGCCAGTCAATCTTGGCTCAATTCATCGCCCCGCTCGCATTAATGCTACGCTACGAACCTGCCACTGGCAATGCCGTGTTCCGTCCCAGCAGAGGCCCGCGCCATAGCAAAGGAGCTCTGGAGAATGTGTGGGGTGATCTGCTTTTGATGGACAGACCCACGCGAGTGGGCTTTCCTAGCCCAAACATGAAGCCCACGCTACATGCGGCATTCACGCTTTAAAAACCATCCAGACTGCGAATCACGCCCATGTCCTGTATGAACCAAGCGCTATCACCTTACTGCACGCATTGCTTGCATTGCGAGACGCATCTGTCAGTTTGATGTCACCATGAGGCTGTACAGGTACTGCCGAAGACGAGCTCAACTGTGGTGGCTTCTGTTGCTCGTGCGTCTGGCTAGTTGATGTCCAATCACATTACAGATACAATGTTCTTGCTGTATGTGTGCAGGACATGGCTTGCCACCTCGCAACGTTCACGGCCGCAGCTCAGCTGTCATCAGGAAGATTTTATCATGAAAGTACACGGCACATGGGAGCACAGTATATGAAGGTTTGGTGTGCAAGGCGGCAACTGGTCTGGACCCAACATTTGCAGGTGGACTCCTGCAAATCACCGGCTGATGAGCGATGCAACATCCATGAGAGCCCGGGTGTCCACTGGTGGTGCCATCTCTGCATGTGGCGCAGTTCGTTGGTTGTCAGCAACGCAGGATCATCAAGCTAGATGACTTGCTAGCGGGTATGCATAAACGAAGTACATATCTCCCTCCACAGCCCTCAGTCAGGCCCTTGTCAGTGCCCCGGACAACTGCACATGCTGCCCCCGCATTTACCGCCAACATGCAGCAATTGGGGTTATGCCTTGTATGCCATGCAACGCAGC
Source organism: Chlamydomonas applanata (assembly GCA_001662365.1). NCBI lineage: Eukaryota > Viridiplantae > Chlorophyta > Chlorophyceae > Chlamydomonadales > Chlamydomonadaceae > Chlamydomonas > Chlamydomonas applanata. The sequence goes on from BDCZ01000110.1 coordinate 130,041, forward strand.
ACAGCCACAACCCACCCTCCAACTCATCATCCCCCTCGCCCTCCAGCGGTGGTAGTGCCGGCAGCCGGCCCCCCTTTGGCCGAGCTGCCGTAGGTTGGAACAGCAGCCCCTGCACACGCTGATCCACCGGCTCAGGAGATGAGGATGTGCCAGGCCCCTGCTGCCCTGCGCCAACACCTGTCTCTGCATAGTCTGCTCCAGGCACAGCTGGTCGCTGGTGCTGGTGCTGTGGAGTGGCACCATGCCGGAGCTGCTGCTGCTGCGGGTGCCGCTGGTGGCCTGAGTTGCCTAATGAGGAGGGCGCCCCATGCTGCCCAGAACTGCCATTGTTGCTGCCTGCACCCTGGCTGTTGCCTGGGCTGCGAGAGGGTGGGGGAGGAGGGGTAACCCGCTGCGCCTTTGCTCCACCTGCCTGCTTCTGCTGCCCCCCTACAGCCTGCTGCTTGGGGGAAGCCTGCGGCCCTGGTTGCGCTTTGCTGTTGTTCGCCCGGCTGCCTGCTTGCTGCGCTTGTGCCTGCTGCTGCGCTGCCTGCTTGCCCTTCTGCGTCTGGTTGCTCTTCGCACTTGCATTGGGCCCCGCTTGCCCCTTGGCGGTGGGCTGTTGCTGGCTGGCTGCCCCCCTTTCCCCAGAGCTCTGTGTGCTGTGGGGCGGTGGTGCTGCCTGTGCATCTGACATCTGAGTGCTGGAACAGCTGAGGCACTCGTCTGCTGCGATGATGGTATCCAAATCCAGGCCCTGCAGAAGCAGCTCGTCATCCTGCCATAATGTGAAAGAAATACAGTGAGAAGATGGGGGTGTTGAATGGTTGAGATGATAGGTCTCAACAGTACAATGGTCATGGCCACACAACAGAAGGCCCCCCTTCCCCCTGTCCCTTCTTCTGACTGCAATTTCTACATGCCTGGCATCCACGTCATCTTTCCAAACCCACACGCACCTGTAGCTGTGAGCTGCTGGCGTCCTGCTGCTGGCTGGCCGGCTGCGCCGCTGCCTCCTCACTCTCCTCCTCATCGTCTTCAGACCCCTTGGCCTTTGCTGCTGCCCTCGCGTCCTTCTCTTTCTGCTTTGCTTTCTCCTTCTGCTTCGCCTTCTTGCTGGGTTTAGAAGCGACAGCGTCTGGCTGCTGCCTGCTGCCTGTGCTGCCCTGAGTGCTGCCGCCATTGGGATTGTCCTCAATGAAGGACAGCAGCTCATCCAGAGAGCGTGTGTCTTGCAGCTTTGCACGCTCCTCCGCTGCCTTGCGGTCCTCCAGCTTCTTGGTCTGGAGCTCCTGTAGCCAGCATGGTTGTGAGCACCCCCAAACCAACATGAGGATCTAACCTCAGGTACACAGGCGCAGCCATAGGGAATGGCGTTTGTTTTGTCACAGGGCACGCAGCCTTGCACACGTGTTGCCCCCGCAAATACAGCAGGATGTATCTGGCCATGCCGCGCCCTTGCTCCAAAAAGCTGCACAGCAGCGAACGTGTGCGTACGCGTTGCTGAATCCGTGCTTGGCATGCCGCACTCCCCATGCATGGGCAGCATGCGGCCCATGCGCACCTTGCGTTTCTTGGCATACAACCGGTTCAGCAGGCGGATGCGAGGGTCATCAATAAGGTTCTTCACAGGCTCAAGCTTCTCCTCCTCTGTCAAGTCGTCAGGCAGGTTGAACGCTTCACGGATCTCCTCAGGAGACTTGCCTTCGATCAGCCGCGCCAGTGCCCTGGAGGCCATGTCAACTAGCGGCCGCATCTCCAAGCTGTCTGCTGCTGATGTTAGCTCGCACAGCTTTTTGGTTTCCATTTTGACAAACTTTTCATCAAACTGCTTGCGCTCCTGCGCACAACAGCATGAAACCAGATCTTCAGCGCAGTGTACAGTGCTGGCAAAACGATCCCAATGGTGCTTCAGGGTTTGCTGCGTACGTACCTTGTCGCTCCTGCCAGGCGCACTGTGGAACTCAATGTAGCGCGTGATGTGCGTCAGCGAGTCGCCAGTCACCTATAGTTGCCGACCACATCAGCATTTCCAGCTATCAGACTTAGTAACTTAAGACAAACAGCCTGAACATCTTTGAATATGAATTGCAGCAGCATCGGGCCAGATCTGCACGGCTGGTCCGCACCTGTCTTGGCAGGCAGACGGGATAATTATCAGACGTCCCTCGTCCCGTAGCCAACAGCTCCTTGTTGATGTAAGGCACCAGGGACAGCACCTGCAGGTGGGGGGTCCCTTGTGTGTTCCAGGCCATGTACAGCAGCACGGTGTCTTGACGCACCTCCTTCGAGACAGACATCTTGTTTGCGCCATCAAAACTGGTGACCCAGATGGTGTCCCCAATTACATTTGCTACCTGCACACAACCGTGGGTGCAGAGCATGGCATATGTACCTGCCGCTTGCACGCATGGGGGATGGGCACATGCCCGGCCAGACCTGCAGCATGCTCTGTGCACATGCTTACCTGGCTGGCATCCGAGGGGGCTGCCAGCTGTTGGCTGGCAGCCCCAGCGCTCACAGGGATCAGTTGCATAAGCCGGTGCACTGCTCGACCTATGCGTGGCACGCCATTTGCGTTCCTACCAAGCTTACACAATGCAGCGGCAACTGGACGCGCCCAAACCACTCCAACACTCAGAATTATGGAGTGAGTTTATGAGTGAGTGACTTTCTTTTTTATACGCTCGAGCTTTGTAATGCGTTGAACTTTCTTGTTACTCGTTGCATAGTTAATTCTAGGACTTGGAAGGGCATTTGAAGTCGTATCAGGAGAAGCAGCAGGACGCTTCAACTTGTTTGTGAGAGCCGTTTAGATCCCGGCTTGCACGGCCTCAAATTTGCTTGTGGCATTTCGGTCGACGGTTGACTGAGGGCGCGTGCATTTGGGTCCCATGGTTGGTGGTGCGGACGCTTTGACAGTGGTACATGCATGGGTGCTTGCAATAATAGGGTAGGATAGGTGCGTCCCCTGCGTTTACATGCTGGGTGCCCATGCACGACAGTCCACACATGCCATGCCACTCACTGGAGCCGTGCGGCATGCTGCGCAGGGTACGGCATGATGCCCACATGGGTACATGCCGGCTGATTTGCACCACCAGCTGCAACAGCCATGGACTCGCCATCCAGCAGCCAGCAGGGCCAGGCAGGCAGGCACCACAGTAGGAGCTTCACAGCCACTCAGGCGCGCAGCGGCCTACACATTGGCACGCTGGCGCTCACCACGAACGACCTGCGCCTCCAGGGCGTGGCCGCGTGCTCACTCTCAATCATCATTATGACCATCCTACCTCTCATTGAGTTTTACCTGGTCAGTAGATCAAATCGCTTCGTGCTTGCATGCCAGTGGAACCAGCACACCGCAGACCAGCATGGCCTCATCGTTCCATGGTATGGTGCAGCAGTGCAAAGGCAGGGCTGTTCAGGAGGGGCTTGACCAGCAGCAGGTGTGTACTGCTCATTTGGCCCCAGGTGTTCAAGCAGGACAACCGGCTGTATGTCATTCCATTCCTGACATGGGGTGTTGTGGCTGTGACAGGCGTCTTGGTGAGTGAGCTGCCAGCACACATCTGAATTACATGATTCAACTCCGCATGGCTGCTGGCCGCTGAGCTGCATGAAACGATGGGCTTTCAGCTTGGGCTGATGATAGCCATGCTGCACGGCCATGCTGCACGCCTGGCACATGCAAGCCACATTGGCAATCATGGCTCAACCTCTCGTCTGACTTGTGTGCACTTGTGGGTCGCAGGGCATCGTGGGGCTTGTGATGGTCAAGAGCATCTTGCTCGGATTGCATGCCGCACTGACAACTGCGCTTGGTGCCGCTCTCGGTGTGTTCAGCTGCATCATGTACCTCATGCTGCAGGTGCGACCAGGGTGGAGGTGTTGGCGCAGCAGCGCTTAAGCCTGCAGTCTTGAGGGAAAGGCAGGCATTGCACCTGGTGTTATCTGCCCAAGTTGCAGCTGCGCTATACGCATGAATGCTCTACCTCTCTTCCCACATGCACACAGCCTCACACTGCCTCTGTTTTGATGATTGCAGGACAAGTGTGACCGCGTGCAGCTCAGCTTTTCAGGCTGCTCCACCTGCAAGTGCGCGCTCAGCAGCACCTGCACGCGCGAGCAGCTGCAGGCGGACGACTGCAGCGAGTGCAAGGCATGGGGCACCGACCTGTGTGAGGATATGACCAAGAAGAGCGCAATGCTGCCTTATGTTGGGGCCGTGGGCCTGCTGGTCATCTGTGCACCCGCGATCTGGAGCTTGTGTGTGCTGGCGCGGCTCGAGTCGGAGAAAAGCAACGTGTCAAACCGGCTGCAGTACGCGCGCAACGTGCTGAGGCAAGTCAGGGGCGCCCGTCACCGCGCACACGCCCGCCATATGCCTGTGCATGCACGCCTGTGCACGCCAATACTGTTGCGTGAATTGGCTGCCTGCGACTTCACCGGGCTGTGTTTATGCACACGCTGCTGGGTACCGCTGCTGGGCTGTACACTGGGTGCTCTGCCTCTTGCTGCTTCTGCGGCCAGCTCCGTGTGCGAGACTTACGCCGTAATTCACCATGCAGCAGGTTGCCTGCTGTACTACATGGTTCCCACAAACGACAAAGTGCAGGATTTGTCAGTACGGAGGGTGCTACGTTTGTGTTTACTGAGGTTGGTTTGGGTTCACTCCCTGTGTGCTCCTGCCCGCAGCCACGAGCGCGTGCTGCTGGAGGATGGCAAGCCGTCACTCACACAGCTAGAGCAAGTGAAAGAGCTGCTGCGCACGATGCTGGCATACGGCCGGGAGGACGACCACGCGCTTGCCGCTCGCATCTGCCTGCTGCTGGAGCTAGACCAAAATGTGCTGATGGGCAGGCCCAGCACTGCGGACAGCCACGTGCTGGCGGCGGGGCAGCAGCTGCTGAACTACGCAATCCGGGCGGCGTCGATGCGCACGGCAAAGGCGGGGCAGGTGGTGCCGCTGCAGGTGGATGCGTTCCCAGCGGCAGGCGCCCCGAGGGTCGTGCCAGCAGGGACGGTGCAGAAGCAGGGCACGGGCGACTCGCTGTCGCTCCGGCTGCCGGCCGCTGAGTCTGCGCCGTTGAAGGTACAGTACGGGCCGGGCAGGCGCGCCAACACGGCGCTTGGGGAGGAGGCCAGTGTTCGCACGAGTGCGAGCCTTGTACCAGGGGGCGCAGAGGAGCTGCCGCACGCAGCTCCAGTCGCTGAGGGCAGCGTGGGGCCAGATGGGCTGCCGGGTGGCAAGAAACATAGGCGGCATAAGAAGGCCACCCGGCCAGTAGATGGTGGTTATCCAGCCGAGGGGTATGGGCAGGATGGGGCGGGCCTGCCTGGCTCATATGAGGTGCAGGCCGGGTATGGGGAGCCTCTTCCAAGTGGGGGGGAACCACCGCCAATCAAAAAGAAAAAGAAAAAGAAGAGCTCAACAGGACTTGATGAGCGGCCGAGCTATGAGGGCCAGGAAGGGCAGGTGCCGGAGGCTGGGTGGGTGCCTGTGCAAGCGGAGGGGGCTGCTGCGATGGGGGATGGGGCAGGCGTGGTCAAAAAGAAGAAAAAGAGCAAAAAGGCAGTGGCGGTGGCTGAGGGGGTGCAGCTGGTGGGCTGGAGCAGCTCAGGCGAGAGCTCATCATGACATGACATGCTGGTGGCTGTGGCATGTGCATTACTACGAACAACTTGACAACCAAAACCCATCCTTCATGTAATTCATTCTTCAACACATGGGACAGGGGCCACTACTTTATGGTAACAAGAAGCATCTGGGAGCATCGATTCCATCAGATCCAGAGCACACCGGAGCTACACCCGGCACATCTGGTCCCGCAGTCCATGGCAGCAAGTGTTTCAAGGCCCTGGGTGCACTATGGTACCTTTCCACCCGCTGCCCAGTTCACGCAGCTGAGTTGGGTGCAGGCAGCACGCCTGCCGCCCGTCTGCTGTGCCCGCCTCCGCAATGACCACATCCATGATGCATGCAGCCACGATCACTGCGGCCTCCTCGATTTTCTTTGCCATGCCGCCCGTCACGTCATGCGCGTCAACTGACAGCTTCACGTCAGCATGCCAGCGCCCATCTGTTTGGCCGACACAGCGACAAGCGGGCACAACTTTCAGGTATCAATGTATCATGCTGATGGCATGGTGCTTGTCTTCTGATTGAAAGTTCATGCTGGGCGGCTTGCTGTCACATGCGCAGCCCAGCAGCTTCACCAGTCAAGTGCACACTGGCAGATGGGGATGAAATGCTCATCCCACGACTAGACGCAGTGTCAGGCGAGGGCTATCGTGCCCGTTTGATCGTTGTGCCTAATGTGCACGCATCCAACATTTACAGGAAGGACCAGGAGCCCTTGCGGGCACACAACACGACACCAGAAAAGGCTGAGTGCCTTCAAGAGGGTACCTGGCTGCACGGCAATGCTGCGCAGGAGCTGGGGCCCATCCTCCTCCGGTGGTCTGTCATAGACACCCGCCACGTTGGTCTGCACATGTGCCAGCATATGGCAGCTTGCGCGTGTGAGCTGATGCATGTACACTATGTACTCATATGCTGGTGTCTCTGTGCCCTACGTGCGGGTTGCGTGCCATGCTTGCTGCTGCACACCGGGCACCACTAGACTTGGCCGAGCCTCACGGCAAGCTGTGTACCCGCTGCACAACGTTGCCACCACGCAACCCCACGGCCAGACTCGTTGGGGCTTCAGGTTGCGCTGTGCCAGGTACACGTACCAAGAAGATGACGCGGTCCGGCCTCAAGTGCTCAGCAAGGCGCGCAACGACGGTGTCGCCGCTACGATGAAGGCAGAGCGTTGCCAAAGCATCCCATCATGCACTTGTCCAAGCAGCAGGCATGGCAGTGTTGACACCAGCTCGTGTGGCAACGCGCAGTGTGATAAGAATTTCGGACTTGAAGCAGCTGGCCACAAGAACGGGCTGGTACACACCTGAGGATGGTGCAGCCGAGCTGTGCATCCAGAACAGCATCACCATGCAGCACAGGGACCATGCCCGCCGACAAACAAGCTTCTACAGCTGCCATGCCATCTGAAACCACCTGCGCACAAATGACACTGGCTGACACATCATGGACCCTGCGGCTGATGCAATGCTTCAGTCAGCTTGCAAGCCACTGTTGCCTTGGAATTTCTGTATCCAATAGCCTGGGGTTCACGACCGGCACGCACCTGTCTATTGCTTGTGCTCCAGCCGCTACCAAACGGCGAGATGCCCACTGCTGGCACCCCTGCTTGAACGAGGCTGTGAACTATCATGCTGTTGAGCTTGCAGACCGATGCGCGGGTGATGGCGAATCCTCGGTGCACATGTGGGTCTGTTAATGGCCCCTGCGCCACCCGGTGGGCGCTTGCCTGCTGGTGCCCGTAGCTGCCCGCTCCGTGTACAATTACAAGTGAGCCTTGACCGCATGCATCGAGAGCATCCTTGACATGCTGTGCTACTGCTGCGATGATGTCTGGCTTTGATGTCTCCAGCGTCTGCTTCTCTGTGATGGCAGCTCCTGCACGCAATGCATGAGCAGGCCAGGCGCGATCGATGAGTGCAGCCATGAGGGTAGGTGCATGGTGCTGCGCTGTGCTGCACATCACGATGTTCATGTGTGTTTCGTGTGCACGTGACGCCTACGAGGGCGGGAAATCAAGTACAAACACTGGCAAAGGGCCGCCCACCTCCCAGCTTGATTATGGCCTGCACACGGGATCTGCTGGATGTGCCTGGCACAGCAGACGAAGGCGAGCCATGCACATGCATGATGTGTGAGCCACTCAGAACTTGTGTAAAACAGTCCAAGCAGTGGTGCATTGACGCAGGTGCATAATTGTGAAGTTTTGTCCACGCGCCCTCACACCCTCACACGCCCTCACACCCTGATTTTCCAGAACCCACATGGAAGTGAAGCTGCTGTCCATAATCACGCGCAGATTGATAAGCCAAGCAGAATTGCTCATGCTGAAATCATAGCCACTGGGTGCAAGATCAGGTACAACCTGTGCGCAGAGTCAGCCAAAAATGAGTCAAAGCGGGGGAGGTGGAGGCAGCATTTTCAGCAAACTGAAAGTTCTGGATGCCTTCCCTAAACTACAAGAGGATTTCAGCACCAAGACAGCTGGTGGCGGGGTGATTACAATCGTCAGTACTGCTGTCATGGTGCTGCTCTTCTTGTCAGAACTCCGTGAGTCGATCTGGTGCAAACCGACAGCGACGTAGCCCCAGATGCACATGCCCTCGTAGCCTCGTTGGCAGCTCGCCGCAAGGATACAGGGCTCGCTGAACAAGCTGTGCGGCTGCTTGGATCGCAGGCATCTTTGCCTCAGTAAATACACTCCACGAGCTCGTCGTGGATACATCAAGAGGCGAAACCATCAACATCAACGTGAGCCCAGGACAGGCTGGTATCCAACCGTTTGCATGGTCCAAGAGCCCTGTGTTGCATGCTCCTTGCATTCTGAGCATGCCATGCATCCATGGACTCCTCATGGCAGCACTACTTCCTATGCAGGTTGATGTCACGTTCCCGCATATGCCGTGCGCATGGCTGAGCTTGGACACAATGGATATCAGCGGGGAGCTACATTTAGACGTGGTAGGTGCAGTGGTGCCGGGCAATACAGGTGCCCACACAAGCTGCACGCACGCAGTGGCAGTGTATGCAGTCTGTTGCATGGTGTGTTCCGTGGGTTGGTCCTGCAACGTTGGCACACACTGTGCTGTAGTGCAGCACACATAAGCTGATGCCACGTCGCTGCGTGCGCCGGGCACAACCCATCCTTCTGCTCACCCCAGCAGGATCATGATATCTACAAGCAGCGCCTGGATGTGCGGGGTCGCCCCATCAAGGAGGCAGAGCGCCATGATGTGCACTCAACCAAGAAGCAGGCAGCCACAGTGGCAGGCAATGGCAATGGTACAGCTGGATGCGGCAGCTGCTACGGCGCAGAGGAGTTCTCAGGGCAGTGCTGCAACACGTGCGACGAGGTATGCACAGGGCTTTGCCACGGCTGTGTAGATGTGCAGGGACTGGGAAGAGCCATGATGCGGCTATGCGCTGGTTGCATGGCTGCAACACTGCTGCTGTCCTCCTCGCCACGGCCATCAATGGGGCCACGAGCTGTGCAGGTCACATGAGTGTGCTGCACAAGCCGTTCTCTCCTTGCCTTTCCCTGGCAAATGCCTCAGTACCTAAACTAATTAGTATGTATGATGTATGCCGTCATACCGCCGCAGGTGCGCGCCGTGTACCGCAAGAAGGGCTGGGCGTTGACCACGACTGACCACATCGAGCAGTGCAAACATGACACCTATGTTGAATCCATAAGGGAGCAGAAGGGCGAAGGGTGCAAGATGTGGGGCCGGTTGCAGGTGCGGCGTGCAGCAGGGATCATGCAACCCACAGTCCCGTGATTGCATCTTGCTCCCAGTCTCGCCTCCAGAAGAACAGAATGGGCTTGAGCGCATGAAGCATGTGGTTGCATGGGCAGCAGAGGTGTGCGTGAATTAAGAAGTGCTGGAGGCTCACTGCTGTTTGGGCTGCGTGCTGCCGTCAGGTGAACAAGGTGGCCGGCAACTTCCACTTTGCACCAGGCCGCTCGTACCAGCAAGGCAGCATGCACGTGCACGACATTGCACCGTTCGGTGATGCCAAAATGGACTTCAGGTGCGCAGGCAGCCAGCAGCCTGCGGCTCTACCCCAGACCGGTACCTGTGTGTGCGGCACGCAGGCAGCAGGCCGCTTGCGGCTCTGTTACTGGCTGTTGCTTGCAGCTGTTGCAGGCTGATTCTCAGAGTGCTTGTGCTTGCACGCCTGCGATATGCAACTGTGTGACCTGTGCTGCCCCGAGATGTGCATCTCACCTGTGCTGCCCGATGTTCAAGGTCACTGTAACATGTGCTGCTGTGATGGCTGCCTGCGGCGCAGTCACACTATCAACAGCCTCAGCTTTGGCACGGCATACCCGGGCATGAAGAATCCGCTAGATGGCGTCAAGCTGCAGCAGCCGCATCGCAGCGAGGACAGCACGGGCATGTTTCAGTACTTCCTCAAGGTGAGGTGTCTGGGCAAGGGCGGGGTGTCAGGGCAAATAGGCGTGTGCATGGACTGGGGGCACCTTCGCTGCCACGTGCAGAGACATGGTGGAAGCAGACCGTGGGGAAGGTGCACGTAGCCTACTGCAATTATGCCCAGCATCATGCAGAGGCATCACGTGGTTGTATGCAGCTGTGAGTCCTGTTGTTGGTTGGATGACGTCGCTGCTGGCATGGCTGCCATGTAGGTGGTGCCGACAAGCTACACCGCCCTCAGCAACCGCACCACCCTGTCTACCAACCAGTTCTCTGTGGTAGGTGGGCTTGTGGGGCTGAATCTAGGCAAGATCTCTGGTTGTGCCTTGGGATCCATCGTTCGTGTACAAGACTGTGACGTCCTGCAAACATGCACCGTAAGTGCACCCTTTTGTATGCGCCGCCATCACACCACTCGCGCAGACGGAAAACTTCCGCGAGGGTCAAGGCGGGCCCGGGCGCACGCTACCAGGCGTCTTTTTCTTCTATGACCTGTCCCCTATCAAGGTGCAGATCACGGAGGTCAAGTCGTCCTTCCTGCATTTCCTGACCTCGGTGTGTGCCATCATCGGCGGTGTGTTCACCGTGTCAGGCATCCTGGATGCGGGCGTGTACCAGGGTGAACGGCTCATCAAGAAGAAGATGCAGATGGGCAAGCTATCGTAGGGGTTAAGGCTATTCCGTCGGTTGGGATGACTGGGAAGCAGCGGGCAATGCAAGGGGTCCATGGGCATGGGCGGGAGTGCGTGAGCCGTTCGCATCCCACAGCCTCCTACCTGTGGATCGGACTCTGTGGCAGCATGCACACAGGGCCAACGTGCTGGTAAATCCAGCAGCAAGGAAGCGATATGCATCGTCTGGGTGACCTGCGTCAATTCAAAGTTTTTGATTGATTGATTGTGGGTGTTGGGATGCGATGGTCGAACGATCGTGATCGAAGTTTGTCTGTAAACACCAGTGCATGGCAAGAAAAACGCTGCCGACCGAGCCTGCCGTCTGCGTGCTGTTACTTCCCAAAGGGGCTGTGACCTCACAGCATTTGCGAATTTGAAGTTGCCCACCATAAAAGGCGCTCACAGCCGCGCAGCGCAGATAGAAGCTACTACCAAACGTCTTAGGAGGAAACTGAAGCGCAATATTTTGAGTTGTTGACAGACCCAGAGTCTAAGGCAAGGCAGCTCTCCACCAGGCGGTGCCTCAAGACGAGAGAAGCTAGTCAACATCTGTAGGTGCGTCTCCCAGAGCACCACCGTGACCAAGGACCCGCCTGGTAGGCACAGCAGATGACCAACATGTGCACTCCCCACACGCAACAACCGCAGGCAGAGGCAACATGGCATTCAACTACTCCGCTGGCCAGCACCAGCACAGACTGGCGGGTATGAAGACCAAGGTCTGGGCGAGCAGCAGCGATGTGCGCGCCACTTCGGATCAGGGGAGCTGCTCCCCCGCAGCGTGCAACGTGCCCATGCTCGACCTGCTGTCCTCGGGAGCCCGCCCTGGCAGCCCCCCCTTGCCCAGCACCGCCGAGCTCGACATGCTGCTGGCTTCCTTCCCTCCCTGCAAGCAGGATCGCTCGCCCGTAGCGGCCGCTGAGCGCCAAGCCACTACCAGGTGTGCAGTCGGAGCGGGGTTGGAAAAAATAAGAAGATATTTTGTTGACAGATGGCCCATTCGATTACAGCATGCCGGACCCATTGCAATACAACGTTCAGAGCTGATGGACTCGCTGCCCGGCTCGTTCTGTGCCGAGCGCAGGCGGAGGGGGCGTGGGCCAGCGTCTTCGATCGGACTTTATGACTCGGCGACCTCGTTACCCCATGCTTCCACGCCCTGCTGTGCCTCCTCCTCCACACCATCCACATCTTCCTTGAGCTCCCCCATGTTCCGCTCCCACACGCGCAGCACGAACGGTGAGGGTAGAGCAGGACACCAGAGCGCCTGTGTGTATGGCTCATGATCGTCCTTTGCATGGACTAGCTGTGAGATGCTGCATGTCTTTCCAGCCATGCCTGCTGCCAGGGCTTGCAACTCATCCTGCTAGCCTGTGCGCATCCTTGTTGCCATGCAGGTTCTACGGCTACCAGCACACCATCTGCGCCAGCCAGCACCTGCACGCCCAACAGCGGCAGCAGTTCAACGGAGCGCCCCACGGCCCCTGGCATGTCTGGTGACCTGGCCTACGCTGGGCTTTCCTCCACCGGCTGTGCCCCCATCTGTGCCCAGGACCTGGGGTTGGCCCGCCTGCTGTGCGCCCTTGCTGACTCCACCCACGGCAACCCAGCGCTCATGCTGCAGCACCTGCTGGGCTTCACTGCCGATGACTACAACGACCTGCTGTCCGCATTGTCAGAGAGTGGCTGCTCGTATGTGGACATCCTGGCTGCCTACCTGCACAACTTGAGGGTCATGACACAGGACGCTGCCGCTGACCCAGCAGCAGCTGCCGAGTCCCTGCAGCAGCGCATCTCAGGCATGCACTCAGAGCTGGTGGCTGACATGCTGCGCATGAGCCTCCAGGGCCCCTCAGCTGCCCACCCGCAGGCACGCACCAGCGCAGCCTCCACCTCTGCAGCTGCGGCCACCAAGGCCTCTGCTGTGCCTGCTGCTCAGGACCCCCTGGCCCTACTGCAGGCCCTGCTAGGGCAGGCACAGGCACCCATGGCCCCGGCGCCCATGCAGCTGGCACCACCTGCCACCATGGATGTGGTTGCTCAGCTGCTGCAGCTGGTGCCTACCCCTGTGGTGCCCCAAAGGCAGCAGCCGGCCTCCGAGTCCCTGGAGTCAGCCCTGCTGCAGCTCCTGCAGCAGCAGCAGCAGGCGCAGGTGCAGGCGCAGCAGCAGGTGATGCAGCAGCACATGCTCAACACGTCTGCCTACCTCGTGCCTCAGCCCCATGCGCCCTTTGCACATTGCAGCCTGCAGCTTCCCCACCACCAGCAGCAGCAGCTGGCGTATGCTCAGTTCATGGCTGCACAGCAGCCAGGGGCCGGCCTGTGGGGCCTGTGAAGGCCTCACTCTCCCCTGTGCAGCAGGATCACCAAATCTACATCAGCAAACAAACGAAGCAAGCCTGGAATGGTATGATGTTCTGATTTGTGTGCCAGTGCCCATGTTGCGCGCTGGCCAACTTCTTCATCACAGTTAGGTGTTTCCTGATTTGTTGGCTTGGTTTCGCGTCGTTTCATGTGGCCAGTATATACACTCGCAAGAATGAGCCACTCTTGCAACTGCCTCCGCAGCGCATGGTCAGACATGTGTGTTGGTGACAAGTTTGTGAGGAAACCTCGAATGGGAAGAGAGTTGGTGACTGCTTCCGTGCATTTGACCTCTCTGACATCCGATTCTTTCTACTATATGACTTTGATTCTTGGATCGCATCCCAATCCATTCCTATTCCTTCTCCCCTCCCCATTCATGCCTGCCACATGCAGCGCATAGAGCTAGTGCAATGGATGTTCTTCCTCTAGACTGTAGGCTGTGCATCCCCTTCGCAGGATTTTGAGCTTGACTTCTTTTGCGCACCGGCTGTGCCATCTGCCTGCCGCGTGCGCACACATGGCAACTCTTGTCGCATAAAACGTCTTACACCAACACCAACCGTGTAACGAACGAACATTCACTGCTCCATACTCTCCTCGGCCTCTTCTACCTGCCGCTGCTGGCAAGCTCAGCTGCTCCAGTCCTGCAGACAACAAAAAATCTCAGATTGCATAGATATCGTAACCCGATCGCTGCTGCCCTCTCTCTCTCCCTCTCTCCACCCCAAACTGCTCATCACTCGCCGCTGCGTGCATCCTGCTGCACTCCTGCAACATCACAGCCATAAAGAAGGTCTGCCCTCCCCACCATGCTTCATGACAAAGGGTCCCTCTCAGGTTTGAAAAGCCCCATGACGGGCTCCCCTCCTCCCGGATCAATCTCAAGGTCGCTTTACGCTGACTGGTTCGCAGCCCGCAGGGAGGTGACAGCTGACTCCAAAGCAATGGCCCAGTGGGTCCAGTGAGTGCCGCCCTGCACACGCACAAGGTGCACCGGAACAGCAGCAGCTGAAGCAAGAAGATGGAAAAGCTCAGGTGCAGTTCAGCTGCATGATGCCCAACTCCAACCATGCAGCAGTGGACAGGCCCAATTCCAGCTGTGCCGTGCAACAGCCATGTTCAGGCACAGCAGGGCGGCAGCACATCAGGCAATACACCAGGCAGTACATCAGGCAGTACGCATGCCGCTCACCTGGCAGTACACGACGTACGGCGCACGGATGGGGCCATCAGCCGACAGCTCAGCAGTGGATCCATCCACAAACGTGCCGTCGGCAAAGATGACCTCATCGCCGTAGCCCGCGGTCACACCTGCAGCCATGGTGCGGTCACACAAATGCTCAGCCACCCAGCTGCCCGCGCATGGTCTCCAGGCCACGCCTGCTGTGGTGCCTGGATCGAGTGGAATAGTGTATCGCAGCTGCACACGCATTGCACGGAAGGCTGCTTGCTGTGCCCATGCACTGCCAGGACAGCATGAACGGCCATGCAAAGGCATGCTGTCACGCAGTCAGCTATCATGAGCGCGAGCATTCCCAGGCTTGGCGCATCGACAGCAAGCACGCCAGAACGACACGCAGGCCACCATCTCACCCGGGATGGGCTCGATGTAGGAGCCCACCGGACACAGGCGCTGGATGCCCTTGCAGAACGCGACCATGCGCTCACGTGTGCCCAGCTCCACTGCAGTGATCATGGAGTTGGTCTGTGGCAGCCCAGGGCCCTGCAGCCAGCACCGAGCATGCAGCCACACAGCAGAGTTCGGCAGAGTTTCAGTCAGGGGACAGGTCCAGGAAGCTCATGCAGCGAGCCGGTGCAACCAGCCAAGCGCCTGCAACAAGCCGTGCCGGCAGTAAGCTTGTGCAGCTGCGGTGTCAAACACCACCATATGCTGTGGCATGCAGTTCCAAATGAGAGTCAGATGCAGCACATTGTAGGCGCGCGCAGCTGGCACATGCGTTGGAAGTTGACGCACATTCAGTGTGAGCGCACAACGGCGCAAGGTCTGGAAGTGCAAAACACTACATGCCTTGTACCAGCTCGATACTAGCCAAGGCAAGCCAACGGTGTGACTTGTAAGGCAACGCCAGCACGTACCGGGATGACCTTGAAGCCCTCACGGTGCATCACCTCGGCCACCAGCCGCCCGCCCTTGAGTGCCTCGCCCGTCGTCTGCAGCACAAAATACGCCATCTCAAGTTCAGTTCCAGCTTCAGCAGCTTCAAGTTCAGTGTCATGTTGTAGGGCCTTCACCCTGTGATGGGCCGCTCGATGTCCTTCCAAAGGGATGACAGCAACATGGCTGCTCCCCTCGTTCGGCTCTGGCATACAGGCGATTGGCCATGTTATCACTCTCGTTCTCCTGTCAGGAACAGCTGTTCTCCTGTTTCTTATGTCTCCATGTATGGTACTTTGCTCCCCTGTTATGAAACGTTCTTCTCTCGCCCAGCTTCGTTACTGTGTGTAAGGCACTTGCCTGAGGTGCGAGGAACAGGCCCTGGAATAGGATGCGCAGCGTGCTGCCAGGCACACCGCCCGCATCCAGCCCGATGCCGGGCGCAGCCAGCCGCGCACCCACAGCACCGATGAGGTCAGCACGCCCTGCGACGTAACCGCCGCCGGGCGCGATTGTACCGCCTGCATATGACAACCGTACTGCCTGATATCAGTGGACCGTACCGCAGGTCATTAACGACATGGTGGGACGGGGGGGGGGGGGGCAGGCAGGCAGGGGCAGGCAGAGAC
>BDCZ01000111.1:3066-17810 GCA_001662365.1 Chlamydomonas applanata
TCGCAGGTACCTTCAGTACATGCGACGTGCGCGGCGCTGTGTCCATTGATCTGTGCACGTGTGCAGCAATGTACTGCCCATGGAGGTGGATGTGAGCCGCGATTTCTTTTCAGAATCGCCTGCGTCGGCGGTGCGCGCTGTGCTGGCGTCCTGGCCGCTTGCGTCGTGCCGTGCGTGGCTGGAAGATGAGGTGCAGGGCGTGGGGCTGCAGCTGGCAGATGATGAGGAGACGATGAAGGGTGCGCTGTGTCAGGGGGCCTGTAACATATTTTACATATATGGGATTACAGGATGTGGGGTGTGGAGTGCTGCCAGGTCTAGGGTAGTCAAGTGTAGCTTGTCAAGAGTAGTCGAGTGAGTAGGCATTCCTTACTCGTTGAGCAACCATGCAGCCCCAGCCCACCCTCCCACCCACCCCTGCACGCAGTCTTCCCGGCTTCCAACTCGTCCCGTGATGTGCGTGATGCGTTGGTTGCGGCGGCCACGCGCCGCGGCGTTGTATTCAAATACAACGCCAGCGTAGAGGGCCTCGCGCCTGCAGGCCCACTGCCTGCGTCCAGGCCACAGGCTGCAGCAGCGCCCCAGCAAGCCATGGGACCGGTGGCTGATGTAGCAGCCGCAGCAGCCGCAGCAGGCCGTGGGGAAGGGTCAGATGGGGCAGGGGATTATCCCTCCACCTCGGCACCGGCACCCACGAGCTCCAAAAAGAATGGCAGGAAGAGCAAGGAGGGCGCAGCGCAGGGCGCAGGGGCTGGCCCGTCCCCTGGGTGGCTTTGCAGGCTAGAGGATGGCAGTACGATCGCGACAGACAGAGTGGTGCTGTGCAGTGGCGGGCTCTCGTTCCCTGCGGTACGCGTCTGTACCGCTGTTTACAACAGTAACTGTACTTCGGACCATGCTGAACGGACCCTGACCTGGATGATTTCATTGATTTGCGCCTTGACCTGACTGATCCTAGCTGGAGCTTGAACAACATCACTGCTTGGACCTTCTTTCATCAGTCGTGCAAGGTGCTTCGCTTGCATGAGCTTCGTGAACTGTGATGTGTGCGACCGACGCGCCTGCTTGCTGCATCTAATTGTTTACAGGTGGGGACCGACGGCACTGGGCACCGAATCCTGGAGCAACTGGGTCATCAGATGCACCCGGTCTACCCCGCTCTCACTCCTCTCACAGGTGGCCATCCTGCAGGCCACCAGCTTGCCGGGCTTTCGCTGTACAGCGTCGACATGAGCATCCAGACACCGGGCACCAAGAAGCCGCGCAAGGCGGCGCGCACGGGGCTGCTGTTCACACACCGAGGGTACAGGTAAGAGACACACGCACTGTCGCACATGCGCCATCTGCGGGCCCACTGCTTGCCGCTGCCGTGCATACGGCAGCAGCCTGCTTTCTCACCCAACAGCTGCGTTCCCGCTGTTGCGGGGAGCTGGTGGCATGGCGTGTGCGCCTGCATGCTGTGCTGTGCTGTGCTGTGCTGTGCTGCGCTGTGCTGTGCTGCGCTGTGCTGCGCCCGCCTGTGCACATGCCGTGCTGCACGAGTACAGTACGTGCACAGCAGCAGCAGCAGTGCCACCAGCCGCCCCTCCAACCGCACTCCATCGCGGCCCCCCTGAGCCCCATCACCCTCACGCCTCAACCTGAACCCTGGCTTGCTTGCCCACTCAATTGGTCTGCAGCGGGCCGTCTGTGCTGGATTTGTCTCATACGGCGGTGATGGCCCTATCACGGGGCAGCATTGGTGGTGCGGCCGCCCGCCCCGTGCTGCGCGTCAACTGGACAGGGGACACAGCTGATATGTGGGAGCAGCGCCTCACGGTGCGGAGAGTAGGGTGAGGAGTAAGGAGTGTGGGGTGTGGAGTGTGGGGGCGAGAGTGTGGGATGTGGGGTGTTGAGTGTGGGGTGTGAGGTGTGAAGTGTGTGGGGTGAGGAGTGGGGAGTGTGAAGAGTATGGGGTGTGGGGTGTGAGGTGTGAAGTGTGTGGGGTGAGGAGTGTGGGGTGTGTGGGGTGAGGAGTGTGGGGTGAGGAGCGGGGAGTGGGGAGTGTGCACCGCAGATTGGATGAGGGGCTTGGGGAGGATGCCCCTCAGTCTCCCTATGAGCTCAAAATAATGAGATGATCGAGTGAATTCTGATAAGCAAGTCTAGATGAGCCAGTTGCATGTCAGCATGTCCATGCATGTTGCATTTCATGGGCTGCATCCTGGGGCTCCAGGAAGGATGAAGGCAGCACCCATACACCTCTGGGACCCCTCAATACACCTCTTGACAGGGGGCCATGCCTGCTCTGCTCAATGCACATGAATGCTGCAGGCGGGTGGCACAGCACACGTGGCGAATGTGCTGTACCGCTGCGGTGTGCGCGACCGGCTGGCGGCCGCGCTGTGCGCTGAGGTCGGCGTGGAGGGCAGGTGATTGGTGGATGGAGAGGGGGGGGGAGAGGCAGATGGCTGGCAGGTGCCCGCCTGCTGTTACAGTGGGGCCTGAAAGCCCGGGAATGCAGCATCGCAGGAGCAGCCGTTTCCTGACTCCCTCAGAGAAGAGTGTTCTTGTTGATGGATTTGCGCGTACTCCTTTGTTAGGCCGTGCCTTATGGCCAGCGGCTTGACTTCTCACTTGCTTACGCTCACCGTGTTCATCCCTCACTGGCTCGATTGTTCACTCACTCGCCCATTAGCTCACACGCTCACTCGCTCTCACGCAGGAAGCTGAGTGAGCTGAAGAAGGCCGAGCGCGCTGCGCTGGTCAAGGCGCTGACTGCGTATGAGCTGCCGTGGACAGGTTCAGAGGGCTACAAAAAGGCGGAGGTCACGGGCGGCGGTGTGCCTCTCACACAAGTGGAGCTGCGCAGCATGGAGTCACGGCTACTGCCCGGTAAGTGAGGGTGGAAGTGGGTGCCGCATTTGGGGGTCCCTCTTTATGCAGCTACACGGGAATCGTGGAAGGGACTAATTGTGAGGAAGATTAAGGAATCGCAGCACCTCCTCTAACGGGAAACGCTGTAACAAGTCAAGTATATGCAGCGAAATGCAGCTCTATATGCAGCTACATGTACACCTACAAGCCCTATATGTATACCTCCCTTACTTGGGGGGTAGGACGGAGGGGGGCCGCCATGTGATGTGGGTGCCTTTGGTGGGCCTCTGTATGTGTGTCACGTGAGAGGCGGGGTGTGGGCAGGGAGTTGGTGCGTGTGGTGAGCCTCCAAATATGTCTTGTTGCAACGTATGCCCGGCATACCACACAGAAGTCAGTCCGGCTGGGTATGCATGGTTGAGCTCTCTGTAGCTGTGGTCCGCACAGGCCTGCTGCCTAGCTGATTGCTGCATGGCGTGCTGCGCCCTTTACGTACTTGTCCGGTTGTTATTTTGCGTCTCCGCCTCCCGTTGACTGCACGCGTTACCTGCGGGCTGAGCTAAAACCCGTACGGCTGTGCATGTGGGATGTACAAGGGTGTGGCCCAACAAGGCTGAGGAAAGCACTTACATGCTGAAACAGCACTAATAATAGTAACACAGCTGCCTAATAATAATAATAATAATAACACAGCTGAAACAGCACTGGCCGTGCGCAAAACACTGCTGCACAACCAGTGCAGACAGCTGCCAAGGGTCATTGCTCAGGCCACGCTGAACTTGCACCTGCCCTGTACTGTTGCTGCTGCTTGCAGGCGTGCACTTGGCAGGTGAGATCCTGGACTGCTTTGGGCGCATTGGCGGCTTCAACTTCCTGTGGGCCTGGGTCACCGGACGGGCTGCAGGCATTGGGGCAGCAAAGGCAGCGCATGCGCAGGCCGCCGCTGCAGAGGAGTCAGGGCAGGAGATGGCCGGGGCGGCAGCCACTAGTTGAGGAAGAGAGGGAGGCAGATGTGCAGCGTGGCCATGTATAGATTCTTTGCATGCATGGAGTCCGTCATGGTGTGTAACACGAGCGCATCGCCTCTGTCATTAATAATAATAATAACATGCCTCTGTCATCAGCTCTGTCATTGCGCTTTTAAATTAGCAGTCAAGCCAGTGTTTTGTAGCCAAGGCTGCACCCCACTTCAGATCGTACACCAGATGAGCCTGCTGATGCAGCAAGCACCACCCCACCACAAGCTATTCCACTATCACACCCCGCTACTGAATCCCAGGCCTGCATGTCACGAACAGCTGGCATCAGCGTGCGTCATCAATCCAGTGCATGCGCAGCTGTTAGCTGAGCCCATGTGGACCAATCCCACAACTCTGTAACTCAATCATGACAGTCACCCACCGAACAACTTCACTCAACCAGACTATCCACACCCGGGCTTATCCTGGATCTCTTCAATGCTCTACTAACGTGCCATCATATGGTTCTCTTCAGTTCCAGACCATCCCATGGCATATATCGATATATGCACCCTGATAACCACCACATCAAGCTCCCCAAGGCGACCCAATCTTGCTGTGTTAAGAGGCGCTACCAGCCAACAAGCAGTGCATGGCTCCGGAACTGGTGTGCGCGCACGCGCGGCACACCGGGCCGCAAGCTGCGGGGCTTTAAAAGTCGTCGAAAGGCGCACGTGCCTTGGTCCGCTTGCAGCGGAACACATGGTTTAGCTTTGTGGCCGATGGAAAGTTGACGGTCTCGCCAGGGACGGTGGATTGCTGCACGCACGTGTGGGGGAGAGGGAGTGGGGTTGAAAAGAGGATGTTGGGAGCGGTGTCAGGTGATAACTGCATTGCTTTGCTGGTGTGGTGGGTGCAAGATGGAATGTTAGTGCTGGTGCCGTGGTGTGGCAGGTATACACAGGGGGTCAGGGGCACACAGCACACGCCAGTAGAATGCTATGCCAGCCCAGGTAAACCCAGGCTATGAGCCCCGAGAGTGCCAATCCCACCATATCCACATATACATCCTTTACACATCCCATACATATCACGCCGTGTTATTATTATCCATATGTCCTATATACATCCTATACATATCCAATCTTGGCATCCCTCATCCACCTCCCCTCACCCCGCCTCCTCCCCCAAGCCCTGCCCCCCCCCTCCATCGTGCCCGCCTCACCTTGGGTATGTATGGTGCCGGCATGCGCCGCGCCTCAAAGGAATCCCAATCAAAGCCCGTGAACCAGGGGTGGTGCCGAACCTCAGCCGCGCCACCACGTCCTGAGCCGAGCCGGAACAGCGGGTTGGGGTCGAGCAGGCGATCGAGCAGCGAGCGCATCGCGGGCGAGAAGTGCTTGGGCCACGTGATCTGGCGCGCGCACGCCTTCCGGAACATCGCCAGGCGGTCGTCGTCCATAAAGGGAGGTGCACCAGCAACCAGCTCCCAAATCAGCACACCCAGGGCCCACCAGTCAGCAGCTGCATTGTGGCCCTTTGCCATGATGATCTCAGGGGCCAGGTACTCAGGAGTCCCACACAGGGTGTATGTCTTGGACCCTTTCTTTACTGTCTTGACAAACCCAAAGTCAGCCATCTTCACGTAGCCGGCAGAGTCGATTAGCAGGTTCTCAGGCTGCATGAGTGGTGAAGGCACGTCACCAGGGAAGAGGCATGGTTAGGACGCTGATGCTGTGGTTGGAATAGAATAACATGGGTTGAGGTTAGGGTGACACGCCGTGTTAATATTATTAGTTTAGGGGCCCAAGAGATGAGGAGGGAGGTCTTGCGATGGTTGTCAGGCACCACTCGTCCCTTGCACCTCCATCACACAGAACCAGTGCAGCCCGCGGGGGGGTAGTGGTAGTGGGGGGGCTGGCGGCGCACCAGTGCCATAGGATGCGCGTGACTGCATGGCACTGCCGGCTGTGCAGCAAGCTATGCGAGGGGCACACATTTGAACATGGCATTACAGAATGAAGAAAACCAGGAAAGGCATCACACCTTGAGGTCGCGGTACACAAGCTCACGATCGTGCAGGTACCCGAGCGCGCACACGACCGACGCGGCATAGAAGCGCGCGTGGGACTCGTCCAGTGGCCGTGACCGGCTCTGCAAGCATCAAAGTGCAAAGGAAGGAGGGCAGTTGTGTGGGTGTGTCTGAGGGATGGGTGGGAGCCTGCGGCAGTTGGCGGGTGCATGTTGGGGGATTGCAAGCAGCACGCCGAGTAGGTTGCACCATTTGCAAAAGAGGTGCAGCACGGTTTTGGCGGCTGCACTGCATCCTGGGGCATCTAATACAGCGACAGCGAGCGATGCCCGGCGCTATAAGAGTAAAAGAGTCACTGCCATAAACGAGTCACTGCCAACATTGATCCCCGCGATGCATGCCCTTTGCAGGCAACACAACACACTCCATGTGCCAGATGGTACAGCCCATGTGCCAGGCAGTACAGCTCAAGCGTCAGGCAATACAGCCCGTACTGCTCACCTGCAGGTATGAGAAGAGCTCCCCACCCATCACAGCCTCCATCATCATGTACAGCGTGTGGTCGTCTTGGCTCGTGCCGTGCAGCTGCACCAGGAACGGGCTGTTGCACGCGTACATCGTCTCCTGCAGCAGTACAGGCAGTACAGGCAGTACAGTCAGTGCGGGTGGGGGCTGTCAAGGATCCCAGGCAGCATGGTGCCCATGGGCAACAGCCAGACACACGGGGCACAGCACCCAGCACCAGCACGGTAGCACCCACAATGATGGGCGTTGATCGACATCACATGACTTGCCACCCAGCGGCCAGCCCTGGCGTGCCCCACAACACAAGGACCCACAACACATCCTCAGGGCCCTCCCAGCACATGCTGGGTCTAGCAGTCCCGTTCAACAATTCAAATACCCGTGTGCTCCTGGAATGTGGAAGTCCGTGCCTCACCTTTTCACGTTTGATGTGAGCCACCAACCCCTGGTCCTGTACGAAGCTCTTGGCCACACACTTTAGTGCGTAGTGCTTGTCGTCCTTGTACCGCACCAGCAGTACTTGCCCGAACCCACCAGCGCCCAGCACCGCACACGCGTGCACCTGCCAGGGCGGTGACAAACATGAGACATGCTTCACCCTTGATGGCAGTCTTAAGGGGAGGCAGGGTCACCGGCCTCCTGTCGGGTAGCAGCTTGATACCCATGTTGGGCCCTACAATGGCTCCCGCCGTCAGCTTCCATAACGCTCCCTCTCCAAACCCACGCCCCCTCCCTTGCCTTAGACCCCCTCCCCCCTCACACCATCGCACTCATGGTCACACGCACGGTCACACACCCAGTGGCACGCACGGCCACATGCACGGTCACACGCACAGTCACGCACATGGTCACATGCTTGGTCACACACACGGTCACACACGCACCTGGTCCATATCCAGCTCGCGCGCCGCGGTGGTGCCCTGCTGCCACACCGCACTCAGGTACGCGCCCGCCTCCTTCTCCATGCGCGGAAGCAGCGGCCCCAGCAGTGCTTTGAAGTCGGCGCGGCCGAGCACCAGTAGCGTGGACGGTGCGAGAGCGCGCACCTGGAAATGCAGGTGGTCCCGCAACACAGCTCAGCTCAGCTCAAGAGCACAGCACAGCACAGCACAGCACAGCACAGCAGAGGGCCTGGCACATGCGTAGTGGTGGGGTGTCGCTGCCAACGGCCGTACTGCATCAGTACGACCGTACCGCAGCCGCTTGAGGTTGCTCATTCCTTCTCATGTTGCTCCCATGCCGCTCATTCTGTCTCTGGCTGCATGCTGGGCGCAGACGCCTGCTTATTTACCACATGGAACGGACAGGCAGCTGCACCCCCACATACAAATCTAAACCCTATATATATCAGTGCTCACCGTGGCGGCGCGCGGCTCGTTGCGCAGTAGCGCCAGCTCCCCGAAGTACGACCCCGGGCCGTACAGCATGGCGGGCTTGGCAGGCTCAGGCTGACCTGGCTGGCTCACGTACGCGCCTAGCTTTCCGTGCTCCACAATGAAGAATTGGTCGCCCTCTGCGGCCTGCCGGATGACTTCGTGGCCCTCAGGCACAGTCACCTGGGGCCACAGGGGAGGGGGTGATGGAGTGATGACGGATGCGTGCGCAATGATGCATGGCGTGTGCATTGATGCATGGCGTGTGCATTGATGCATGGCGTGTGCATTGATGCATGGTGTGTGCATTGATGCATGCGATGGCGTGTGCCTTGATGCATAATGTGCAATGAGGGGATGTATTGGATGAGTGATGCTGCCGTGATTGGCTGCCACCAGGGTTGAAGTCTCAAGCACATGTGAGCGGCTGAGTAAGCATGACGCTGAGTAAGCATCACGCAGATCGCTGTGCGTCACACACAGCTGCAGTCACTGCGTGCAGCTGCGGACAACTGACGGCAAGAAGAGAGGCAGCAGCGGCGTGGCTGTATACAGCAGACATGCACAGCTGGCATTGCAACCTCGGCGGAGGGCCCCACCTGTGCCAGCACGCCTGCCAGGTGGTGTAGCTGCTTGTTGTTCAGGTCCCGCAGCAGGGGCACACGCCGCAGTGCATCGACACGCCACACGGTGCGAAGGTTGGCCAGGTCGCCCAGCAGTGATGTGAACTGGGCACGTGACAGTGTCAGCACCTGCATGCATGCGTGCCACCAACATCATGCCTCTTTGCATACGGCACTGAACTACCGGAGCTAGCCCGTAAGCCATAACCATGCGCCAGCCGCATGCGATGTGCATGGTTGCGTGGCCCATGCAGCGTGTTGTCCACATGCTAGCCCTCAGCGTAGAGGTTATGTTCATAATCAGTGCCAGCCGCAGGGTTGCAGGCAGGCTCGATGAGCTCAGGCCTCAGAGTCATGAGAGGCACAGGCCCCAGGCCCCGATGGCCAGAAACTAGGCACAGCCTCCCGGGTTTGGAGCCAAGGACGACCTCCTGGTTTCGGAGCCGGGGCCGCCCTCCCGGTTTCAGAGCCACACGCACCTGGGAGTCTGCAAGTGCCACCACGCTGGCCGCACGCGCCTCACGCTTCAGCAGCGCCAGCTCACCAAAGCAGCCGCCAGGTCCCACCGTTGCGAGCTGCACACCGGCATCATTTACGCACGCAAACTGGCCGTCCTTGACCACGTAAAAGAAATCGCCGGGGTCGCCCTGCTTGAACACGAAGTCACCCTTGCTGTAGCGCCCCGCGCCCATCGTCCGCGCAAGCTGCCACAGCTGCTGCTCGCTCAGGTTGAACAGCACGGGTACCTGCAGCGTGGTGGAATATGGGAGCAGGGCTCAGGCATGAGGGGGATGGATCAGGAGGGATGGGCATGGGCATGGCCGTACACCAGCAGGTCCCACCACTGCTGTTGCTGCTGTTGAAAGCGCCACTGCACAGCTACACACCCACAGCGCCATGAGCTCACATAGGCCACTCACATTGGTGAGGGCCTCGTAGCGCCAGATCTCCTCCTTTGAGCCGAGCAGGGCATCAAAGTCAGCTTGTGACAGGCAGTAGCACACCAGCCGGCCCTCCGCCACCACATCCGCTGCGCGCACTTCAGCGCCCAGCAGTGCGCGCTCGCCGAAGAACTGGCCGGGGCCCAGCTTGGTGATCACGTTGCTGCCGTCCCGCACCGCCGCCATGCCCTCACGCACGATGTAGAACGCATCGCCTGGGTCGCCCTTGCGGAACACGTACTGCCCAGGCTTGAACTCCACGCTCGTGAGCGCGTCCACAAGCAGTGCCCGGTGGTGTGCACCCAGGTGCTTGAGAGCAGGCACGCCATCCAGCAGCTTGTGGCGCGCGTGGAACGCCTGAGGATGTATAACATTAATATTATGATAAGCATACGTTGATGCATGCTGCAGCGTGCAGGTTAGCAGGTGACATGTTACTGGCGGCAAACATTCTCCAGACTAGCCTTCCGGTGTGATACGCTACAGTGTGCGTGCAAGCCGAAGGTGGGTGGATGCGGGTGTGTACTGGGTGGGCCATGGGCGGCTGGGGAGGTGGGGTGGGACATCTGGCTGCATAAGCAGGCAAGTTGTATACCGTGGGCACACGGTTGCGTTCCTGCTAGATTGCTAGTAGGTGCAAGGGTGGCACTATGCTATGCAGGGCGGGCTGGGGCATCTGAAACTCATCTCCTGCAGGAATGCACATGTGGAGGATGGATCGGCCATAGCCTGCCATCCCCAATTGCGGCAATGCAAGCGGCAACAGCAGCGGCAGTGGGCGGCGGTGGCTGCAGCGGCAGTGCCGGCGGCAGCGGCAGTAGCGGCAGTAGCAGCGCGCACCTCATGTGTGAAGTTGCGCTTGACAGCATGGTACACGCCGCGCTCCATGACCCACAGCTTGCATGCAGTGGTGGCGCGCACGGTCGCGGCACGTGGTGAGGAGTACAGGAGCGCCAGCTCGCCAAATGCAGAGCCGGCCGTGTAGGTGAGGCACTTGGTGGGCTTGCCGGCCGCGTGCGTTTTGACCCACACCTCACATGCGCCCTCCTCCAGTACATAGAACTCCGAGGCGGGTGAGTCACCCTGTGTTGTTGAATGATTACAATGATTAGTATGATAGTTACGGATCTTGCCATGATGCAAACTGGATAGTATGGACGCATGTGTGATGCCTATGTCCCTGTAGCACCCGTCACGGACAGCCAGAGTAACAAGTAGATCTACCAAATGGGCTGGTCAGGGGCAAGGCGCAGGTGCGGTGGGTAAGTGCAAAGCGGCAGACAACAGACTACTACAGCAAGAACGAGCAGGCTGAAGTCGCTGTGGAGCACATACCGGGGGGCACATGGACAGGGGCACTTGTGGTTTCGCACGCACATGTGCATTTGTGTGAGTATATACAGCTGTGCTGCAGCGTGCAGCCATGACGTTGTGCTTTGCCACCCGTTGTATGGTGAGCGGGGCACTACAAGCATCATAAACCTAACAGAATGACGCGGTACAGTGTGATGCGCGCACCTGTCGGATGATGTCAGTGCCGGGGCCCACGTTAACGCTGTGCATGGCATCAATAATGATCTCCAATGCAGCAGGAGGTAGGTCCTGAAACAGCAGGTTGTCACGGATGGCATCGGCTGCGACCAGCAGCGGCGGGCGAGCAACAAATGCCATGCGGCATGGGACAGCAGGGTCAGCAACCGCCGCATGGGGAGTGGACAGGAGCTACAAAGGCTGGAGTGGCCTGGCATAAGTGTAGTGCCTAGTGCGCACATGCTTGGCAGGACGAGCGTGGCATGCACTGCAGTGTGAGCAGGCTGCACAGCAACTGCTGCTACTGCAGAATGTGTGCCTCAGCATGCATGCAGCTAGCGGCCTCACCAATGATCCTCTTGGTGCGGTCGGGCTTGGGCACAACACAAACTTGGGATGCCACCACGCCTTCTGCCGTCACGCCGACGCGCTTCTTGGCCCAAAGCCGGTTCTGGTTAGAGCCAGAGCCACCTGGGCTTGCACCCTGCAGATTGAAGGCCCAGCCATGGTGCAGTGGCGTGCAGGGTTTGCATGATAGCATGCTGGAATATGAAAGGGCCTGCTGGGCCAGCAGTCAGGATGGCACGTCTTCCCACCTGTGTCATGGCGTTCAACTTCACCACGGCCATCACGTCTTCAATCGACTGCTCCTTGCGCGAGAAGGTCGATGTGCTCGGGCTGGCTTTGTCAGTGGTGCTTGCACATTGCCCCATGCTGCGCATTCCGTGCGGAAGGGCAAGGGCTGCGGTTCAAAGAACATAGGAAACGTTAGATAGTGTTGCGCATGTGGCACAGTGCCTCTTGGCACCTTGTGGATGCCTACCGTGTGCAGATGATCAGCAGGCTGCAGGACTTCCCTGCACCAAACCGGTATTCTGCAGCTGCAAGAATACAGAGAGAGGTGAATCTGCCAAGAGTCGGTTCGACTGCTGCCAAGTTAACACGGCGTTCTTAACAGGCTTCAAAACTTGCACCGACAACCTCCGAGAGCAAGAGGATGCGTCCCAATAGCGCATTAACACCTGACAATTGCCTTTTCATTCCCGTCCAGCAAGCGACCCTCAACCTTCCCAGTGGGGGAGTGTGTTCCAAAACGGCCAGCAGCTGCGCAGGCGCCAACACAACCAGATCGTCTTGCCAAATATATGCGTTGTATATAATACCACCTCGTTTCACCAAACACTCGGTCACCATAATCTGCTGCCACCCACAGCCGGCATCCAGGGACCCTGCCACAACACGTGCAGCTCTCACGCCTGGGTAGGGGGCACGATGAAAGAGCGCTGGATGTTGCGCAGCGCGTCTTGGTGCTTGCGCCACTGGCGTGAGTTGGACGTGATGGACATGATGAAGACGCGTGCGGGCGGGCCCACAGCTGTGAGCCGCACCAGGTTGAAAGGCTTCAAGTGGTACTCGTAGTACGTCAACCCATTCTCCTGGACCACGCTAGTCTCCAAGATGTCCTGTTCACGTGTGCAGAGGAGGCGCAGCAGAGGAAAACCCATCATCACACAACCACACTCTGGGATCTGCCTACAGGGCATGCTGAGGTGGGCACATGTTGCAGGCATGGCTTCCACATGTTCAGGCCCTCACAACTGCAGCAGCCAGCCCTGGCAAGCCGCCCGGCATCACTGGTTTCAAAGTCCGCATGGCCCGAGCTGGCAGCAGCTGGCACCCCCTAGCTGCCCACATGCGCACCTCGTCGTCATACGGCTTCCCAAACAGCTCCGGCGCAAAGCCCTTGATCAGTTTGTCGGGCGGGCCCAGTTGCTGCAACCAACACAATGAACACCACCACAACACAGACCACTCATGCACGGCACGGCAGGAGGAAGCGACTGCAGAACATATCTACAGATGAGAACAGTACCCGGCTGCAAGCCAGCAGCGACACGCCGTTAAAGTGCTGCTTCTTGCTGCAGGCGGTCAAGTAGTCGAGCCCACCTACCTCGACCTTGACGTTGGCCCCAAAGCCAACATCGGCGAACCGCAGCACGGGCGCCACTACCACTGCCACATCACCCTGCTCCTTGCTTTGATAGCGCAGGTCAATCTCTGTACCGCCCAGGTCTGCGATGGACACAGGGATCTCCTCCCAGCCCTCTGGTACCTTGAACAAATACCTGAGTGATGGTGATGCAATCCATCGCATCAGCAGGCAGAGGCATCTGAAGCGCTCAGGCAACCTGCGTAGCCGTAGCCTGGCTCGTTCGTGCATACCCTGACAGGTGCGCGCCGCTTGTTCCATCAGATTGTGAGACACGTGCAGGTATTAAGGAACTGGACAGGTCAGGTGTTGTGGAGCCATGTACACAGGCACAGTATGCGAGCATCTTAATCACCAGCAGCACCTTTGGCAGCCTGCGCGCCCCAACTGCAAGCATGTACAGTACATAAACCACAATCCATTCAAGTACCTGGGGATCTCGCTCCAACCCACTCCATGGCCACCACTCTTCCCCTCAGGTCTGGTGTAGGTGTAGTACCCGTTCGCATCGGCGGTGGTAGACAGGCCTGCAAAGCACGCATGCGTGCATGGAAGCAGTTCCACGCTGCAGGGAAGTGCGCAGTGCTGGGTGCGGTTCTGGTATGTTGAGCCTTGCATGCCATGGCTCAGCATGGTCCATGCACAGAGCACTCGGAACCATTCATGCGAGTAGTAGCCATCAGAGCCATACGGTAATCCTCATCTAGTGCCGAGGCCTCCAACCCAACCGTATTGCGACATGCGGACACTGTGAGTGATCCTCCATCACGACCTCAAACCATCAACCCTCGAAACTTACCAGGAATGCGTCCAGCAGTCAATCCCTGAATAGCTTCTGCAGGACTGGCGCCAGATGCGAGGGCGAGACCAGATGCACCTAGGAACAACTCACGCCTGGAGATCGAAAGGGTCCCATCGTTCTGAGCATAAACACGCACACTGCGGCTTGTCTGGAACCTGCGGTGAGCCCTTGCCTGCCCGAAGGCCTTGGTGTGGCTACCCGTATGCAGCAGATGCATGTTGTAAGCGCAGTTGAAATGTCACAGCGCTGTATCGTAGCTCCTAGATGCACCAACTTGCTCAGTGTTCACTGAGCCTGGAAGCTGTACACCCGCACAGCTGTCATCAGCTCATCACCGACCACGTGTGCCTACCAAACACCACTATGCTTTAGTTTACATGGCTTGTAATTCAACATGTTCGTGCTCGGGCACAGCGGTTGGCCAGCAATACCCACATACTGTACCGCCCACAATGTGCTGTCGTGGAGTCATGTAATGTCACAGACACCGGCAGATCAGCCTCCTCCCCCCGTCTACTTAAACAGCATGGAGTTGATGCCAGCGGCACGCTGTGCCTGGCTAATCTCCACTGCCTCAGATGGCCCCCCGGGCAGTGTTGCACTGTACTGCCCGCTCGTCTCGATCTCTTTCGACCGCGGCTTCTCCAGGATTTCACCAACCTGTGCAGAGCAGACGGACACAAGGCAATGAGCGCTCATGATGCCAGCAAGCTGCTGCCATACTGGTAGGTTTACGTGCATCGACACATACATGCCAGCACCCTCGCCGTTGTGGCTCATAGTACAAGCACAGCCACACTGCCCAACGCATTAAAGACAGAAAATTGTGCAAATTCACCAGTTTCATAGTGCCTCTCACCTTGTTGTCATCGGGGTCCTCCTCGTAGTCATCATCCTGCAAGGAGCAGGAACAGCAGCAGCAACTGTTGGCCGAGGCAGGTGGTGCACGGCAAACCACAGCGCTCGTGTACAACCTCCATGCAGCCAGACTCGTTATAGTACACGCATCAGTACTGATGTACATGAGCATATTGTACACAGGCATGCGTGCAAGAGAGGGGGAGAGAGAGAGAGAGAGGGGGAGGAGGGGGGAGCGAGGGGGGGGGGGGGATG
>BDCZ01000111.1:23622-44095 GCA_001662365.1 Chlamydomonas applanata
CTTTGGTGCCTGGCGCACGTTGGGTTGGATCCATGCCATTGCCTGAGCGTCAGGTGCCTGTCTACAGGCCGCCCTGAACTATCAGCATCACCACACAATGGAACGTATGCAGGCTACATCCATTTGAAGTTGTGCATTGTGTCAACCATAAAAGCCGATGGTCACGATTACAATGTCTGTCGTGTGCACCCAGGTGGCAGTACGTGGATGCCACAACGTACAAGCCGTACGTGATTGAGACGATGGACAAGCCGTCAGTGCTCGTAGGTGGGTACTGCTAGCTAACCTTCGGTGTGTGGGTCGTGGGTTGTTGCCGCATTGTGGTGTGGATGGGGAAACACACACACATGGGAACCAGCTACACCGGGCTTGAGTGCGCACCCCATGCCACTGGACTTGCTCATGCCACTGCCCTGGTGTGCCTCTGTCAGACCTGTTCGTTATCTTCATTGGCACCCCTTCCGACTCTTGCGTTGGATCTGTTGGATACTGTTGCCGTGTTGGATCCTCTGGCTGTGTCATGAACCATCGCTTGAACATATGTTGTTCTGTTGCTGAGAAGTGTGTCTGCGCCATGGATCATGAACCGCTCTTGGAAAACAACCCCCCTAAACCATACTAAACCATAAACCGCTCAACAAATCCCCTCCTCACCCGCAGGCTGCCTGCACCAGGCGCGGCAGCGCGGCGCAGGCGCGGTGCTGGGCGTGCTGCCCCAAAACGCACGCGAGGTGTTTGCACTGCTAGTGGCGCACCAGCTGGAGGACGCCGAGTCAGAGGGCCTCGACTTCAAGCTGCTGTACCGGTGTGTGTACATTTGTTTGCCATGTCTGCTGCTTGGTATAGCTTTTGGGAGCTTACTTTTGGGTTGGGCTGTGATGGGAGGGTGGCACAGAAGCAACTACCTTATTAGGTGCAACTACCGCAGTTACAACCACCTGAGGTACAACTACCTTCGGTGCAATTAGGTGAAATTACATTACAGTACTATACTTAGGTACTGCTACCTCGAGCCCTGGACAGCTTGCTAGCTGTATGCCTGCTGCCGGTCCCTCCAAGCCATAACCGTGCCATCATGGGCGCCGTGTGCATCCTTGTCGTACTGTTTACGGATGATCTGTACCATCGCATGTTCGCATCCCAGGAGCAGAACCATGCATGCAACACAGGACGCCCTGCATTACGCGGCATTAAGCTGAACTTCGTGGCCTTGGGTTCTTCCTGCATGCCATGCCATGCAGGATGTGCCGCGAGCGCTTCCTACTCAGCAATGAGGCTGCGCTCAAGTCGCACCTCACAGAGTTCAGGGACCACGAGCTGCTGGCTACTCGGTGCGATGTGGCTCTGCACATAGCCCACCAGTGCAAATAGTGTTTTCTGACCCATGCCACCATGGACAGCACTCTTGCCTGCGCTAGGCTGCTGTGCAGTACAATACTGTACTGCCTGAATGACCGCACTCCGGATGGAGGGGGCGCACTGCCGCATGTTGAATGCTGCCATGCTAGTATGGTTTCGCTCACCCCTGGCACCACTGAAGAACCTGCACCTGTGTGACGTTGACATGCGTGCACGTGCGCTACAGGCCTGCCAGTGACGGGTCAGGTGAGGTCATGTACGTGCCTATGGACACAGCAGGCCTGGAGCAGATGCAGACGGAGCTGGAGGCACTGAGGAATGGGTGATGGCAAGGACAGATCGCCTGCGCGTGGCAACAGAGATGACGAGATGAACAGCACGTTTCAGGGACCGCTGCAGTTGCTGTTGCATAGGCGCAGCTGGGTGCTGGCCAATGGAAGAATGGGATGTGTCGCCGCATGCCGTGTTACAACGCACGTGCCTTATTCACTGCATACAGCTGCACGGACGTTGCTGATGCATTCCAGCACTATAGCTGGTGCATGCCAGACATGGAGGAAAAAGGAATTGATGAGCAAAACAAGCCGAAAAGAGTGAAGCTTTACCCTCCCATCCGCATGGTGCACTGTTTGGTACCTGCCAGCCTTTATTCTGGCCTTATCCAACCCTCACCCAGGCAAGCACAAGCCAACAGGCTGCGTCTCCAACGTCGAAGATGAACAACGATATCCAAATTCAAATCAATCATGCCGGCACCAGTGCCAGCCCCATTCATTTGTTTATGAGCATGTTGCAAGCTACAGGCAGGAGGGGCCTGCACCAAGGCCATGTGGCATGGCCTGTGGTGCCACTGAACCAAAAGCAAACAAAACTGGGCAAAATAACGAACGAAACCGACACCATGCATAACACGCAGCATGCATTTCTGTAGGGGCAACCTGCATGCTGCACGCCGCCTCCACCCTAGCTGCTGCTTGCAACGTCTTGTTGTGCTTGGCGCTGTAACCAGTATGCAGCCAGACGCTGCCCAGCACCAGGTCGAAGCGCACTGTGGCAGGCTCAAGCCTGGGCTCAAGCCCAACCTTCATATGTAGACATCCCGCTCGCCCGAGTTGACCTTGTCTAACTTGCGGTTGAGCATGCGCTTGGCTGAGTCGCTCAGCCCGCTCTCCTTCTCCTTGGCGATCAGCTCCTCCCCTATCTTCTTCTGCTCAGGCGTTGCGTAGTCATTCAGGTACTCCTGCAATGTGGGCATGCAAGCGCGTGAGGGGCAGACTGGGCACAGGAAATAGAAGAAGAAGGGGCGGAAGGGGCTCACTTTTGCCCGCGAACCTGGCTCAATCATCGAGCCAGGTGCCAGGTCAACCAAGCCGCAGCTCTCCTGGTCAGTCTTTACTACCAGCCCGGCTTTGCTCTGATGTGCCCTGTCACATGTGTTAATGTGCCCTGCTTTGATTGCACAGCACACACAAAGACAGCGGCGCACGATCTGACAAACCCCCGCCCCAGCCGCAGCGCCGCCCGGGCCCCAAATGCACACACCTGGAGTGTAAGCAGTGAGTTGGGGTGGCAGAAGTTGTGGATGTTGCCTGCCTTGGCGATCTTCATGAAATGCTCGCCGGTCCGGCCCTTGCGGTAGCACGCGGTGCACCACGACGGCACGTAGCCCTGCTGCATGAGATCTGTCACCACCTCACTGGCTGGCCTGTGGTCCATAAGTGTGAACTGGCCTGTGAGGTCAGCCAGATTCTTCTCAGTCACTGCAGTGTGATCCTTGTGGTATGACCCCACGTCGGTTTTGGAGCCCGCCGACATCTGGCTCATGCCCACCCGTAGTAGCTCCGCGCGCATGGCAGGAGACTCGCGGGTGGAGAGGATCATGCCCGTGTACGGCACCGCAATACGGATGATGGCGACCTGCACGCACGTGCATGATGATGCATGCTTTCCAGCGTCAGCCGGGCCACAAAGCGAGGTCGCACAGTCTTATCGAACTGGGTCAAGACTGCATGCTGCGATGTGCAAGCCAGCGGTACGCCAGCGGTCTGCAAGCCAGCGGCCCCCCACCCCCATCGCACCCGCCCCCAAACAACCAAAAAGGTAAGAAACAGAACAGCCTCGTGCCAGCAGTCCACAGGCAACCTTCCAGTAACTCAACCCACCAGCTTCTTGAAGTTTTCGTTATCCACCACATGGGGGGGAGCGATAGAGAGCTCCGAGCCATCAGCGGGTCGCATGCGCGGCACACTGATCGTGTGAGGCCCTGCGCCGTACTCACGCTCGAGGTGCTCTGAGTGCTGGAGCATTGCCAGAACCTCGAAGCGGTAGTCGTACAGGCCAAACAAGGTCCCGATGCCAACATCATCGAGGCCGGCACGCATCGCACGGTCCTGAAGTAAGCACGGAGGTAAGGCGGCACCTCTCAAGCCAGGGGCCACACAGGTGCTGAGAAGGTTATGAGATATATATATATATATAGATATAATATATATATATACATTGATAAATATATATTATGATATGTATACATTATAATAATATTTAGGATTTAAATACATATAGATGAAGTGAAGCTGACGCGCACTGGCAGCAAGTTGGGCATAGTGTACCTGCCTATAGGACGTGCTTGCATGCCGTTGAGGTTGTGCATGTCATGCTGCATGCATGCATTTGACATGGCACAGTTGTGAGGCCGTGCTGTACACACCTGTGTGAGCAGCCGGTGGTCATAGTCACTCTTGGGCCCTGACACGTGCATCTTCTTGAAGGTCTCACGGTGGTACGTCTCCTGGAAGAGCGTGAACGTGCCCACCTGGGGCACAGCACACAGCACAAGGCCGCGTCAGCCATGCAGCACGACCCCAGAAAGGTACAGGTGCCGTACTGCCCTAGGCCAGGACCATGCGTACTGCTCTGCCGCTGGGTGTCCCACTGCCACTGGTGCCGTACTGCCAGGCCCTCCTTGCAGGCTTCTCATGGCAGTACAATGTGTGGTGCATCCCCTCCCTCGCCAGTCACTCAGTCAGCCAGCCAGCCAGCCAGTCAGCCAGCCAGCCAGCCAGCCAGTCAGCCAGCCAGCCAGCCAGTCAGCCAGCCAGCCAGCCAGGCAGCCAGTCAGCCAGCCAGTTAGCCAGGCAGCCAGCTAGCCAGCCAGTCAGCCAGCCGGTCAGCCAGCCACGGACCAGTCGGCCGGGTAGCCGCCCCGGCCTGCGCACCCGGTCTGTGGCCTTGAGCCGCCTCATGTCTGACACACTGAGTGTGGGGATCTCAACGTTGATGCGGCGGATGTTGCCACACGGCTCGGTGCGCACGTTGCCGATCACGTCGATTGCCTGCGCACAAACACGCACACCGCAGCCAGCTCAACCATCGGCACGTACTGCCAAGGCGTGCGAGCGGTACAGTTCCCAGCTTCCCACTCCACTGCACACAGGTGCACACAGAGCAGTCACCGCCAGGTATTCCACATCCCATGGTGCAGCATCTGGGCCAGCATACAAGCAGCACGGACCGGCATGGCTCCGTGCACTAGTAGTACTAACAACCACGTGGCGCCTCATAATTATGTCGGAGCCTGCATGCTGGAGCGTGTCTGTGCGTAAGCTACAGCACACACCAGGTCATACACTCACTGACTCACATGCAGGAACTGGTCAAAGGTGTACTTGGGGTGCTCGCCCGTCAGCACCAGCAGCCGCCGGTGCCCCTGGCGCTCTAATGCCTCCACCTCCTCTGTGAGTTCCTTGTCAGACAGCGCCATACGCTGTGTGCACGCAGGAAAATGGGACATGCGTGCAGCTGCATTACACATGAACGTCGCAGCACACCACCACGGTGCATGCGCACACACCGGCAGCTGCTTGTTTACAAGAAATTAACACGGCACATCACCAGCATATCACGGTGTATCACAGACATGGCTGCATACCAGCGTACCGGCAGCTGCTTGTTGCCAGTACGGAATGCGCAGTACGTGCAGGAGTTGACGCAGTAGTTGGCGACATACAGGGGTGCAAAAAGCACGATCCGGTTGCCGTAGATGCGGTTCTGCAAAGTGCAAGCGCATGGTGGCAGCATGGGCTTGAGGTGTGCGAGCGAGCGTGGTGCGGCTTGCTTGCATACTGTATGCCCTGGCCAGCATGCTTGCATGCTGAAGGTTGCATGCACGCACTTGCAGGGCCACATTACTTCAGGCAATCTTCATGGTGCATGTGTGCAATGACATGCTCATGCTGGCTCACCTTGATGGCAAACGCGGTGTCATTGATCTTCTCCATGAGCACCTTGTCCTTGGCATCCACATTCAGCAACGTCGCGCACTCCTCCAGCGTCAGACCCTGGACGTACTCTGACTTGCCTGCGAGGCAGGGCCCGTTGTAGATAGCGGTGAGCCAGGAGCTGCACACCATGAAGGGCATCAAAACGTGCCGGCAAAAGGTTCCGAAACAGAAACATGTGCGCACCAGGCGTGAAGTCGGTCAGGAAAGAGCGCTCCTTGGCTGCCATGAGGATGGCTGCGTGCAGGAGGAATAGCATGTTGGCCGAGTGGAACGTCAGCACACAAAACAGGCCAGACTTGGAAGGGCCTGCACAGACACGGCAGCGCTCTCACCATCAATGGCTGCCGGATCCTTTGCTGCGCTCACAGTCTTCTCCATGGCAGCGTGGATTGCCGCCTCATTGATAATCTCGGCCGTAGGCTTGTACACATGCCCCTTTTCACGCTCTACAGACCACATGGCCGTTCGGACTTGCTGCCCCAGCTGCATCATCTGTCGGGACCCAAGTGCGCGTAGGGCATAGTTGCCTAGTGCGGGCGCTGTGGCGCCCAGCACGCCCAGCGCATGCGCCAGGCTCATTGTGGAGCCCTCTCAAGGAGTCTGAGGAGTTGGTTTCTGACTACGGATGGGATTGATCAACTTGCTGCAGGTAGCAAACAGCTCGAAGCAGCACAGAATTCACGTAACTATGGGCTGCTGGAGAGCTGACGAGCACGGCAGCGCAAATTGGTAATCCCTTTTGAGTGCGAAAAAGCGTAAAGCGTGTCGGAAGTCTTGGACTGCCACTCTCAACACGCCAGGCCACTACGCCGCATACAACTTACACAATCAGCCATGTTTTACATTTGTTGTACGCCCCAGGAGTCGTGACCATGCTCCCATCCTCAAGCCCTGCGGCCGTTGCAGCTCTCGCGGCTTCCGGAAGCTTTCTCACAGGCGCTCTGCGAGCAACTTCTGCCGTGTGGGCTCGCTGGCATGGCAACCATGCACACGGCCACCACGATTATCATCCCGGGCTGGGGCAGGACGCGATCGATGCGCTAGCACAGGCGCCAGAAAAATTCAAGGGTGAAGCTAAGAAACGCCTGAGGGTACGCATGATGGACTATAGCTGGCCAAACCTTGGCACAGCTCCATGCAAGGGCACCATGCAAGCTGGCTGGGGATGCACGCCCATTACCACGCCATCTCCACTTCCCTCGTGCACGCACCTGTTCGCAGGATGCCAAGCTGCCATGGGAGGTGTCTATGTCTCAGCAAGAGGCCGCCAAGGTGCTGGGCACTTTTCTGGGCGCGTCAGATCTGGAGCCCAATACAGTACTGCGCCTGGATGTGGACCAGATTCATGAGATCCTGCAGGCCACAACTAACAAGGGAGACAAGCAGCTGGAGAAAGCACTGTTCAGCTATGCGGACGGTGTCACAACCAGGTGCGTTGTGCATGTGTGTGTCTGTTGTGCAGGCTGCTGACTGCATGCGTGCAAACCCCACCAGATCGTGCTGCTGTGTCGCTTGCACGAGGACTTGCACCTCTGATGTGTGCACCATGCAAGCAGGGTGCACCCTCCCACTCCTCAGCTTCCAGCCTTGCATGGCACGCCAACTGCCCATCCCTGCTGCTGCCCTGCAGATTCTTTGGCAATGAGGTGTACTACCGTGGTATTGTGGAGTTCTCCAATGTGTGCCAGAATGACTGCGGCTACTGTGGCATCCGCAAACACATGCACAATGTCAAGCGGTAAGCTACGGGCAGCCTGACGCACAAGCAGGGGCAGCATCAGGGGCTGCTGCTACTGGTACTCTACGGAGCTAGCAAACTTCGCATTAAACAGCATGCTGTTTTAAGGGACAGTGCATGCAAGGATTGCAAGCCAGGGGTGCTGAGCTGACATCTTCACAGCCTCATGCCCGCACATTCAGTAACCGGTAAACGGCTGGAT
The DNA here is from genome assembly GCA_001662365.1 of Chlamydomonas applanata. NCBI lineage: Eukaryota > Viridiplantae > Chlorophyta > Chlorophyceae > Chlamydomonadales > Chlamydomonadaceae > Chlamydomonas > Chlamydomonas applanata. The sequence continues at coordinate 31,202 of BDCZ01000111.1, forward strand.
ACATACGTCACACATCACAGCCCATCACAGGTGCCTCTCAACCCTCTCTCCCTCATCTCACAACTTCCGCATGTACATCTCACACTTTTCACATGCAGTTACACGATGCCCGTGCCTGAGGTCGTGGACGTGGCCAAGTGGGCGTTTGAGAACAAGCTGGGCAACCTGATGCTTCAATCAGGTGAGCTGCGCACGCCGCAGCGCAGCAAATACATCGAGGAGGTGGTACGTGCAGTCCGGGAGGCCACTGTTAAGATGGATCTGGAGCGGCGAGGCCTGGATCCCAACGGACCCCTGCCCAAGGATGTGGACCAGCTGGGGCTGTGTGTATCTCTGTCTGTTGGGGAGCTACCACGTGAGGAGTACCAGCGCTTCTACGAGGCGCGTGCACGAGGAGATGGATTGCGTGCGAAACGGGCTGAAGGGAAAGGGGGACGTGCAATGGGGCAAGGTGGTGATGTAGCTATGCCTGAGTGGGTGGGTGAGTGGTAGTGGACGGGGTGGGGCATCGGTGGGTGGGTGGGTGGGTGGGTTTTGGATCCCAGTCATCAGAGCCGTCTGCAGGCAGCGTTCAGAGACGTGAGGGGCAGCGTCGAGGTACCCAGCACTGCAAAAACTAGCACGCGCTACGCCGGTCCAGCATCAGCCAGTTGCTTTGTGTTTTGCGCCTGGCTGACCGGACTCACCACGACACGGCGCATCATAACACGGTGCATGATGACGCCCCGGCACGCAGGCGGGCGCCCGGCGCTACCTGCTACGCATCGAGACCTCGAACCCCGAGCTCTATTCACTGCTGCACCCCTCTGACATGAGCTGGAAGCACCGCGTGGACTGCTTAAGGACACTCAAGGACGTAGGCTACATGATCGGCACTGGTGTCATGGTAGGCCTGCCTGGCCAGACCTTGTGGGACCTCGCGGGTGACATTGTGTTCTTTCGTGACATCGGCGCTAACATGATCGGTGCGTGTAGTCAACTAGATTTGGCAGTTGGTGGCTCAGTCGCAAGTCCTAGTCCTGGTCCTAGGCCTGGTCCCACTACCTGGTCAGCTGCTTTAAAAAATGACTAAAGCTGGCTTGGTGCGGTGCTAGAATACAAGCCACTGGGCAGGTGGCAGCATCGCGGCCGGTGCTCATGAGACCAGCCATCACCAGTGCACATGCTGACCAGAGCATCTGCTGGTGGAGCTGTCATGTGCTGGTGTAATAATAATAATAATAACACGGCGTTTCACAAATTCATCTGTTTGCCGGAGCCCATCAACTAGAAGTTCCTTAAGACTATAGAGAGCCAGGTGCCTGCAGCCCATCCACTCTGCACCGCACCACCACAGCTGCACCCCCTACTCCTCTATGTGCTGGTGTGTACTCTGAGTTTCTGACATCTGAGCATTTGCGTGTGTTGTGTGGCTGCTCACCAGCTGTCGCTCCATTGCCTCCCACATCCAGGCATGGGCCCTTACATCACAGAGGCTGGCACCCCTGTGGCCGACATGTGGGCGAAGCTGTACGGCAAGGAAGATAAAAAGGAGCACATGAAGCGCATGTTTGACTTGACCACGCGCATGAATGCGCTCGCACGCATCACACTTGGCAACGCAAACATCTCGGCCACCACTGCGCTGCAAGCCATTGACCCCATGGGGCGTGAGATCGCATTGCGGCGTGGCTCCAATGTGCTCATGCCCATTCTCACACCCACCAAGTGAGCCTGCTGCCCTTAGAATGAAGAATGCAGAGGGGGAGAGGGGACGGGGGGACGGAGGGGCTCAATGAGGTGTTGCCTGAACGAGGTGCACGCTAGACAACCTTGCATGCATGGGCTGGTTTGTGAATTCCCTCCGATCGACCGGGCGTCGCTTCGCGATCGCCGGTCTAGAGAAGTTTCTACTAAGGTAACCATAACGGGGACAACACGTCTTGCATGTAGAGAGAAAAAGGGGAAATAGCTCTCCTTCATGCTGTACAGATACTGGTATGCCCATGATACTGCTCCCATTTTTTAGTTGTTGATAGGTTGAGTGCATGCCGCCGCTGTACCGCTGTACTGCCGCCACCAGGTACCGCGAGCACTACCAGCTGTACGAGGGCAAGCCGTGCATCACCGACACGGCAGACGAGTGCCGCAAGTGCCTCAATGCACGCATCACCATGATTGGCAAGAAGGTCAAGGACAGCGTGTGGGGTGAGTGCACTGAGTGCCATGCCAACACGGCAACAGGCATATCACTTGTTCGGCTTGTTTTTCGCTGCCGCTGCACCGAGCGACACCGCCCCCTCCCCTTGGGCATGCCGTATCCTGTCCCTAAGTTCCTGCCAGTCCCTGCGTTTGCATTGAAGTACGGCTGTGATACTCAGCTGTTGGTGGTGTTGCGTGCAAGCTGGGTTCACTTGCTGCTGTGTGCTGGCACTTCACTCCGTGTCTTCCTAACCGCTTGGATTGGCTGCAGGCGACCCGCCCAACTTTCGCAACCCAGCGACCAGCATCCTCATCCCCCACAACACCAGCACGGCAGCAGTCCCCAGCTCCACCCACCCTTTCAGTACCTTGAGGCAGTACAGCAGTAGCAGCATGCCTACACAGAGTGATGCCACCCCCCAGCCAGCCGCTAAGTCTGCTGGGCCGGTGGTCATGGGTGGTGCTAGTGCCAAGGGCATGCCTGCTGGTCCTCCAAAAGGCAGCGACGTGCCTCGCATCAACATTGGTGTGTTTGGCGTCATGAATGCCGGCAAAAGGTGGGTGCAGTCGCTGTGCTAGAGTCAAGCACCTACCGCCATTGCCATGACTTGTTTTGTTCAATCTTCAGTGCATGCCAAGCTTCAAAGCTGGTGCTGGCTGTCAAGCCATGCATGCACTGGCCAGTTTGAAACAGATGTAACCAGCACTTGACTTCAAGCATGATCAGTACTAACAATCAGAGTCACCAACACAGCATGTGTTTTTCGGCCATCCAATACTGTGCTGGCATTCGTGCAGTGCGTGTATTGTGCATGCTGCGGGTCGGTGGTGAGAGAGAAGGGATACGAGTGAAGCTTTGCATGGTTGATGGCTGCAGACTGTTCTTTAACAGGAGCTAGCTTAGCTGCTGTGTGTCGCAGCCATGTAGAGTACTCAAAGCTTAGCAGTGCGCGCACGACATTAGCAGCCTTGAAACATTCATTGCGTGTAAAGCAAGCCCGCCCCATCGCATGCCGCTCAATGACACATCCTACATTCCTACTGTGTCTGGTGCGTGGTCTGTGCGCGCAGCACGCTCATGAACCGCATCACGCGCCAAGAGACGAGTATTGTGGATCCAAAGCCCGGCACGACAGCTGATGTCAAGGTGTGCTGCTCCAGCTGCTGACTGGTCCCTGCAGTTCTGAGTGATGAACCCCACTTGCCTGTTTAGGCAGTCTCCTGCAGCTGTGCAGCCGTACAGCTGTGCCGCCGTACCGCTGTGCAGCCGTACCGCTGTGCAGCAGTACATACCCAGCAAATTCTACATGCCCCCCTGAAGCTGTGCCCTAGATCCCGTACCTGAAAACTTGCTGCCTACCTGCTCTTGGCCCCGCCCAGCTACCACTGCTGCACCCCGTCAGCGCCACGCATGTAGAAACACATGTACACACACGAGCACCTGCAACCTGCACCCAGCACATGTGCATGAACTAAGAAGCACGTCACGCTCTGTCACAGCTCACACCTCACGTCACACGCTGTCTCATCTTACACCTCATTGCCTCACGCACAGACCACGCTGATTGAGCTGCACGATGTGGGCCCAGCAAAGCTATTTGACACAGCAGGTGTGGACGAGGACGGGGAGCTGGGTGCCAAGAAGCTGTCCAAGACACTGGCCACACTCAAGGAGTGTGATGTGGCAGTGGTGGTTGTGGATGTGGCGCGTGTGCAGGCAGCGCTGCCGAGGGTGGGGCTGGAGAGCGCGTTGAAGTGGGAGCGGCTGCTGCTGCGCAACGCGGCTAAGTACGGGGTGGGTGCATGATGACGGCTGGCGTGGTGCACTGTAGTGTCGCACTCACTGTGCAACCTGGATGGTTTGGATACTTGTGCACATACTTGCTGGCTACCTTCATCACATGCTCTGTGCGCGGCACCCATGACCTCCATCCTTCCTCTCTTACCTGCTGGTGGGCTCATCTTTTGCTGCACTTTCATCTCAATGAGCTCTCCTCATAACCAGCCTCACGCGGCCACGTGCGCCCTCCTTGCAGGCCGTCCCCCTGCTGGTGTTCAACTTCAAGGGTATGGCGGGCCAGGCTGGTGCAGCTGCCAACATTGTGGCTGCAGTGCGAGCGGCCTTGGACCCCCAGGGGGCGTTGCTCACCACCAGCCTAGACCTGAACGCGCACACGGACGTGGCCACCACCGTGGCATCTTTTCTACAGGTGCGCACACGCACCGACAGGCTGCTGCAGCGCACACGTGGTTTTGGTAGGTGGTCAGCAAATGGCCAGCGTTGTGGCAGTGGGCGAGAGCCACAAGGCAGCTACAGCTGAACCTGATGTGTAAGTCAGTCAGTCAGTCAGTCAGTCGGTCTACGAGGCCTGATATGCATGCGGTCATCTGTCTTGGGCGCTTGGAGCGCAAATAGGTGCTGGCGCTGTCGGTCCTACCGGGGTGGGAGGGATGGTCATACAGTTACACCGATGGGTTCTGCAAAGACTGTGGCTGCTACGCTGGCTGGCGCTGCCCTCTTTTGGATGTCTGCAGGCGGGCGTGCAACGCAGCAAAGGGCGGCCACAGGTCAACAGCCTGCCCAAGGACTGCCTCGTGCCTGATGCCATGGTGTTCATGAACATCCCCATGGATGCTGAGACGCCGAGCACGCGGCTGCTGCGGCCACAGGCCCTGGTGCAGGTGTGCAGGCTCAGCGCGTGGGTGTACGATGTACTCACTTTTACATTGTTGCCAGCAGGACACACCCCGCCGCCTGCCTGCAGCCGCAAGAATATCGTGCCTGAGCTGAACACTGGTGCACATCATGCCTGAGTTGAACACTGGTGCCCATCGTGCCTAAACAGGTAACTGGTGCACAGCATGCCTATGCTGAACACTGGTGATCATGATACACGCGTGAAATCACCCCGCCTCCCCCCTTGCCCCCTTGCTGCGCCCCTCAGGAGGAGGCAATCAGGCACTGGGCCACGACTGTGGGCTATCGCATGGATCTGGCCGCTGCACGCAGTGATGTGCCCGAGCGCGTGGAGGCCGAGAGGCAGCGCTTCTTGCGTGCACTGGCGCCCATGATCGTGCACCAGGGGCCCAAGGTGCTGGTCACTGACTCACAGGTGCGCACAGGCGCGTGGTGCTGCAGGGCGTCCGGGGATCTCTCCCGCCCCGCCCTCCCCCCCCCCTCTCTCTCTCTCTCTTTCTTTCCCTCCCCCTCTCTCTCTCTTTCTTTCTCTCCCCCTCTCCCTGTCTCTCTCTCTCTCCCTCCCTTTCTCTGGGGCTGGCCACCTATTATAATAATAACACCGCGTTTCACAGATTCATCTGCTTGCCGGAGCCCATCAACTAGAAGTTCCTCAAGACTAAAAGAGAACCAGGTGCCTGCACGGTGTTCCAGTTGCGTGAAGCAAACATTAATCCAACATACACCAGCCCATCCACTTTGCACCGCACCACCACAGCTGCACCCCCTACTCACAGGCACAACACAGCAAATTGGCTAACCAACACTGGCCACCTGATGGCTTTGGGATAGAGTTGGGTACGCAACAGAGCATGCATGCTGAGCAGCCCGTGACGTGGCTGAAGGAGTTATTGTGTAACATAACAAAACACGCGTCTCGTGCTGCTGATCCTCCTCTACCTCACACATGGTGAGCTCGTTCGCAGGCGATGGACATCGTGCACCCCTGGACGCTAGACCCCGCCACGGGCAAGCCCCTCGTGCCCATTACCACCTTTTCCATTGCCATGATTCACCGCCAGAGCGGCGGCCGCCTTGACATGTTTGCGCACGGCATTGAGCGGCTGCAAAGCCTCAAGCCGGTGTGTGAGATGCTGCCTTTCGTTGTTTCCTCCTGTGTCTGTAGCCTGCCGCCTGCTTGCGATTGGGTGGGTGAGCTTAGGCGGCATGCATGCTGGTTGCAGCAGCAGCGAGTGCGCGGCGCCCTGCTGGCTTTGCGTACTTGCTGGCTCTGCGCTGGCTCTACTTCCCACTATTGTAGACTGCCAGTCCGCACAACCCCTCTCCCGCTCCCCTGCTCCCTGTGTGCCCGCCTTGTGTGCGCAGGGTGACCGTGTGTTGGTTGCAGAGGCGTGCAACCACAACCGCATCACAGATGTGTGCAACGACATCGGCATGGTGCAGATCCCTCAGCATATTGAGCGCATCGCTGGCAAGGTAGCTGAAGGCTGCGCTTGCTTGCTAATCCTAGCTTGCTGTGACTGCAGCTGGCTGTGACTGCTTATTTACCCTGTGACCCCCTGCTTTGCTGGCATGGCAGTACAGTAATGATTGCAGCACGAACTAGGAGCATCACTGACAATCCCGGCGCTGCAGACCCTCATGCTTGTGTTCCCACAGCACCCACTAGCAGCATGGTTCGTGATGCCAGGGGTCATGAAAAATCCTGTATTTCGTGATGCGCACCGCTGCATGCTGTACGCCATTGCCGTGGGGCTTCATGGTTGGTACCAATTATTGATTACCGTAGCAACTGCTGTACCATCAGATCTTAACAACACCGTATACATCACACACACACCGAAGGCTGCGTGCCGTTCGCTACATGTGTGCAAATCGTGCTCGCCGCCGCAGGGTATTGTGCTGGAGCACGCATTTGGCCGCGAGTTCCCCGACATTGAGATGGATGGCGAGAAGGGGCTGAGGCGTTTCAAGCTCGTCATCCACTGCGGCGGCTGCATGATCGACCCACAAAAGATGCGCGCGCGGTGCGTGTGGCTGGGCGGTGGGGCAGCTGGGGCCAAGCGCCAGGCCCGGGGCAGGTACTGTACATACGTCCTGCATTACATGAGCCCTGCTGGGAGCTGCAGCCGTGGGCCCGTGGCACCTGGGCGCAGAGCTGGCCTGGGTAGCGGAGGCCTGTTGTGGCGCCACTCGTGTTGCAGCTCTCATCTGTTGTGGGCATGCAGATGGAACAGAGCGTATACATATGCTGCGTGCTGAGCGGCGGCCCATAACTGGCTGAAGGCTTGTGTACATGGCAATTGGGACTGTACCTGAGCCTGTGTGCGCGGCCATGCTGTGCAGGATCCTGGACATGCAGGAGGCGGGTGTGGCGTACACCAACTACGGCCTCTTCCTGTCCTACTGCCACTCCCCTGCAGCGCTGCAGCGTGCCATGGAGCCGTGGGGGCTCAAGGCATAGGCCGGCCAGCACATGAGGACATGACGGCATGCTGCATTGCTTTGTACCTCATGTCATTGTATGCAACAGTACTATGCATCACCTGAATCAGGATTTTTTGGGAACGGGTGGCTGTGGCGTTGGGTTGCTCCCTTGGGCGTTGTGGCGTTGGGGGGGTCCCCTTGGGGATCGATTGTCGGCAGGTGCATACGGTGCGCATGCGCCAACTTGCGTTCGTTTGAGGCAGCATAGAAGGTATGAGGCAGAGGCCATGGCTTGCTATGGCTGTACAGACTTGTCTTGGGCTGTCTGTGGTGCTGCATTGCGCACACCCCAGCTTATAAATTGCATGCATGGGTTTCATGGGGTTTCATGCAGAGAATTCCTTACACCTCACTGTTGTTTGCAAGCATCGCTTGGATCTCAACTTTCATCAACCCACTGTTCAGGGCCACCTGTGCATGCACGACCCTCCTGTGCAAGTGTAACACCGGGTCTCTACTATGTTGCGTTGTACGTTGCAACCTGCTTTGTTCGCGGCTTGTCTCTACTATGTACGTTACTTTGCCACCTGCTTTGTGCGCGGCTTGGTCTTTTTGTTGACATGGCCGGTGGAGAGCGCAGGCCACTGCGGGTTGGGCGTGCGCGTCTCCACGCCCACCACCGTGGGCAGTGTCCTGTGCTCGCGCGCATACAGCTTGTGCTCATTACGCCAGTACTCCAACGGCCTGATGCGAGAGCGCGAGCTGCGCCGCACACCCGCGTCCTCATCAAGCAGCATGCCCGCGCCTGTGTGCGTGTTGGTTACATCGTACGCCCATCATGGCGCATAGATGCCTGCCGCGAGACAGGATTATCAACATTGTGTGTGTATGTGTGCGTGGGGGGCAGAAGTCGGGCATGTGGCACTTGAGTACTGCAGATGTCGATATGTGGCATTGAAGACCCTCATGTGGTGCCTCAGCCTCTATGTCTATGTCTATGTCTTGCACATCCCCTGCACGTGCCCCAACCAACGCCAGCCCTTCGGGTACACCGTGCTGTGACATATGATAGTCACAGCTGCTGTGGCCCCTCAAAAAGTCTTCGACGCCCTAAATGCAGCACTGCTGTGCAGAGCCCTTGCATGCCATGCACACAGCCATGCACTGCAACCCACGTGCAGCACAGCTTTGGAAAGCAGCACGCACCAGACAGGCTCTTGCGGCTGTTGAAGATCTTGGTTTCCCGGTGCACCTCCGACTTGCGAGCGCGCGCAGCGGCAGCGGACTTGCGCCGAGCTTCCCCTGTAAAGCACAGGTCACGAGCAGGGTCATGAGCGCACACCCAGGAGCGAAAGCACAGGTCATGGCAGCGCACGGCTGCTAAAACCAGATGAATGCCCATACCCTGATCTTGACCTGATGCTGATTGTCCCCAGGCGTGACACAGCGCAGGCCAGGCTGAAGCAACCGTTCATCTTTAGCATGACACTCACTCTGTGCAGCTGCACCGCTGGACTCCAAGTGGCCACCCCCCACAAGCTCGCCATGCTCGTCATCCCCATACATGCCTGCGCGCGCAGCAGGCAGCAAACAGAATGACATGAGCAGGCCCTCGCGCCAGCTCTGAAACTGGACTCAGGCGGCCCGCACAGCATGGTTCAGCACAGTAGCAGCATGCACAGGAGCAGTGCGCAAGGATGCCAGCCAGAGTCGCCATGCCGAAGATGAACGGACCAGCACGTGGCACAAACCTGGCCCATGGTGGTTGTCCTGGTCCAGGCCCCTCAACTCATTCTCTGTCCCATCACTGTGCGGCGCACGCCTTTTCCTGCTGGGCCCAGCGGCGTGCTCATCCACCTGCTCCTGCTCCTCTGCTCTGTCTTCTGCGCTGTCCTGTGCTGGATGCTGGTGCTCATGCAGCTGCAGGTCCAGCTGCACGGGTTCCACGTCTCCATCTGGGCTGAGGGGCCTGTCAGCATCATCATCGTCATGATGCACTGGCGCTGGGTCATCACAGTCGTCTGCATCTGCATCCGCCCCCCACGCACGCGGCGACCCGCCTGCGGCACCGCTGGGCATGTGCTGCCCGTCGCTTGCCTCATCCAACCCCTCGCCTGCGTGCGGCCTCCCCCCTGGTGATGATGGTGTGGTGAACGGCAGCAGCCGTGTGCTGCGCAGGCTGGCACCGGTCTGCACCCCGACCTCTTGCAGCTCTGCTGGTGCGCCTGCACCTTGCGGTGAGGCCCCAACAACATCCGCCTCCTCTCCTGCCTCATGCTGTGCAGCTGCGGGCTGCACCTGGTGGGAGGCGCTGGGTGGGGCAGGGGTCTGCAGCGCGCGCGCTGCCATCAGTGCAGCTGCAGGTGTCATCCGGCGGAAGGGCAGGCCCTTTTCGGGCACGCCCTCCACAGGGGTGTCCAGCACAGGCGCGGGTGGCAGTGGTGGCAGGTTCGGCCGTGCCTTCTTTGAGGTCAGCAGCAGTGGCCGCTCTAGTAAGCCCTCGCATGGTGTAGGCCATGTATATGGCGAAGCTGATAGGCTGGGGCGCGTACCAGGTGTCTTGAAAGTTGACATGGCCAGGCGCTCAGGAACGCCCTCCACTGGGGTCCGGCCCATGCGTGCACCCACGCTGCGGTTTGCCGAGGTCAGCAGGTGCGTGAGGCCTGCGCCTGATGTGGGTGGTGGCAGCAGCGCCAGCAGAGCTGCTGCTGACGGTGCTGGGGTGGTGGGTTGCGGGCTGGCTGCTGGGGGCGGTGCCGGAGGCGGTGGTGGCGCTGGCAGCGTTATCGTCAAGTTGAAGCTGCGCAGATGAGTGCGGCGCCCAGAGCCTTCTCGATGCCGCTGGGTGCAGCGCCTGCTTGCCTCGTCCATGGCAATATGGGTCAGGGAGACGCTCGTGCTGTGTTGCTCAGCACATGCAGCACGGCCCTGCATGCCAGCCCCACCATGCGCCGCGTCCAATAGCTCGCTGCCGGGCGCAGCGCGTTCACTAGACTCTGCAACATTATGCCTCTGGTCCCCGTTCAATGTCTGCTGAGGTTGCTGGTCAAACCAGTTGCTGACCAGCTGGAACGGCCTCCTTGTGACGTGCCGCCCACTGCCACGCTGCTTATATGTTACCGCAGTAGGCTTGGCGCTCCCAGCAAGCTGTGCCTGCATTGGTCCTCGGAGGCCAGCTGTCTGCACTGAATACACGCCAATCACGTCGATTGACATCTTCAGATACAGAGTTCAAGTTCAATGCGTGTGGTTTGCAGTGGGCTGTCGCAAGTTCAGCCTGACATAATCTTGTACATCCGCTATCTGTGCAAGCCACGTTTTGAGCAGAGCAGTAGTGTTTTGCACCAGGTGGACAGGACCTGCGGAGTGTGGCCTAACTCCTTCCCACCCTCTCAGTTTGGTGTCCGCACGAGCGGGGGCAAAGTTCAGGGCAGTGCAGCACAGTCGATTGCACGCCTACAAGTGTCATTTCGCCTCCATCCAGCCTTGCTGGGACTAAGTAAGTCCAGCCAGCATGCAGGAGGGCGACGAGCAGCGGCGTGCCCGTGCTGTGCTTGGCTCGACGTCCACCTCGGAGCGCTTCGTGAACGTTGAGGTTAGGGCCCACAGCTTAGGGTGGACATCTGCTCTGTAGCGCAGAGGGCTAGCGTGAGGGCCATGATAGACCTGCAGCGCCGCTCCTCTGACATTTACTCTCACGAGAAGACTGATGTGCAGCCGAGGTTGTGGTGTGGGGTTTGCATGCGCTTGCACAAACGTTGCCTGGATCGCCTCGTCGCCTTCACTGACGGCCCGCAGACACTGGGCACGGGCGCCTTTGGCAGTGTGAAGCTGGTGCATGATGTCAAAACACGCAAGCTGCTGGCCATGAAGTGCCTCAAGCGGCGGAACATCAACAAGTACCTGGAGGCGGAGATCGTGAACCATTCGCTACTGCGCCACCCCCACGTAGTGCAGTTCCGGGAAGTCTTCCTCACCCCAGAGTATGTCTGTATTGTCATGGAGTACGCCAATGGAGGCAGCCTGTTTGACCTCGTCCGCACACAAAAGCGGCTCAAGGAGACACAGGCGCGCTGGTTCTTCCAGCAGCTGATCCTGGCGCTGGACTACTGCCACCGCCGTGGCGTGGCCAACCGCGACATCAAGCTGGAGAACTGCTTGCTGCAGAACGAGGAGGGCCTGCCGCACCCCCTCCTAAAGATGTGCGACTTTGGCTACTCCAAGGCTGACTTCCGCAGTGCGGCCAAGTCACAGGTGTGGGGGGGGACCAGGCAGGCGGGCCAGGGAGTGAGGGAAGGTGCTCAGGGAATGCGCGCGTGTGGTGGTGTGCACACTCGATCGACTGCGGTTGCCTGCCTCCTCTGCTGACCCTACCTATCGTGGGTGGACTCAAGCAGGCAGGGCTCAGCGTGCACACGCCATGCCTTGTGATCAGTTGAGTTGGGCGGGACGTGCCAGCAGGCTGAGCCACATCAGGGCATGCTGCACACGATTGTACTGCTGCACTTTGCTGTTGTACTGCTGCAGGTGGGCACGCTCAGCTACATGGCGCCTGAGGTGGTCAAGTCACTCGGCCGCCTGTATGACGCTAAGGTAGCAGACATCTGGTCCAGCGGCGTGGTGCTGTACATCATGCTGTTTGGCAAGTACCCTTACGATCTGGAGGATGACGTTGAGGTGGGCGTGCTGTGCATGGCTTCCTGTGCACCGCCTGATGTGAATCGCATGCCCTGGCTCGCACCGAGCTGTGTGCCAGGGACACAGGGGGCGGGCCGTGCCTTCAGCTCGTGCTGCACGCGGCAGGTAGTGAGCTCACCCCAGCAAGTAGTGCTGGTATGGGCACTGGCCATGGCCATTCCCCCTACGCCTGCGCCCTGCGCCCCTGCCAGCTGGTTCGCCGTCACCCGCCCATACGGCAATCAGTGCCCACCACCCCATGCCTGTGCCATCATATCCGCCCACAGGTGTCCGAGTCACACCGCAGCCAAATGATGCTCGAGCGGATGGAGAATGAAAAGTACCCGCTGCCCGGGCACGTCGTCATATCGATGGAGTGCCTCGACCTGCTGCGCCGCCTGCTCAAGCCGGACCCTGCGCAACGGGTCACCCTGGAGGGCATCCTACAGCACCCCTGGTTCCTCAAGAAGCTGCCACCACATGCACAGGAGATGAATGACTACTACCTCACCCTGCCCATGCCTGACGAGCACCAGCGGCCGGAGCAGATCCGCGCCCTGCTGGAGGAGGCACGGCGCGAGACGATGGTGTTGATGCAGCCGATGGCAGCGCAGCAGGCGGCCGCACAACAGGCGGCTGCACAACAGGCGGCCGCGCAGCAGGCAGCTGCGCAGCAGCAGCAGCAGCTGCTGGCAGCGCAGCAGCAGCAGATGGCCGCCATGCAGGCGCAGATGATGGCACACAGCCAGCAGTGATTGGCACAATAATGATGCAACAGTGGCTCAGCGTTAACTGTGTCGCGACATCAGGTGTATAGCTGGGGTGGTATTGTGTGTGTGTGTGTGTGGGGGGGGGGGTGTCATGATGTGATTGGATGAGAAACCATCGAAAGAATCTGGCCCTCAAGGCCA